>KZ651295.1:105397-144701 GCA_001010745.2 Gerris buenoi
GAATACCCTTCATGATGCATATCGTTGAAAAGCTCTTTTAGAGGACAGTAATTGTTGTTATGTACAGTTTTATCATATTTTCACTTAGGAGGGGGTAAAATTGAAAAATATAGCTACCTATATCTTATTTAAAAAGAAGAGTATCCGTATGAGGGTATGTATTTTATCCTAATTTGATGAATATTTACACACTTTTCCTTCAAAACAAGGTGAAGGTCACTGCCTACATGAGATTACGAAATTAAAATTTTGGTACACAGGGATACGGGGTACAAGTAATGAATACCCTTCATCTTCATGATGCATATTGTTGAAATGCTCTTTAAGAGTACAGTAATTGTTGTAATGTGTACGGGGTACAAATGACAAACTAATGGACACCTTTCATGATACAAATCGTTGTAAAGCTGTTAAAGAGAAAAGTAATTGTTCTTAAGTACAGTTTTGTCTTACTTTCATTTAGGAGGGGGAGAGATAAAATGGAAATTTATATCTATATCTATGTATATATATAAAAGTCAAATTTGTGTGTACATATGTATAGTCTTTTATGCAAATCTACAGTTTTAGTCCGATCTCGATGAAACTTTGCACACTTGATCTTCAAAGCAAGGGGAAGGTAACTGTTTAAACGAATTTTCGAACAATAAATTTGGTTCAAAGGGGTACGGGGTACTAATGAACACCCTTCATCTTCATGATGCATATCGTTGAAATGCTCTGTGAGAGTACAGTATAAAATTGTTGTTATGTACAGTTTTGTCAGATTTTCATTTAGGAGGGGGGTAAATTTAGGATATTTGCAAATTAACTTATCAAATAGGAGGGGTATTTAAGTAGGAGGGATAGAATCAGATATTCTCGTATAGTAAAATAATTTCTATGCTTTCCTGGGAGTTTATAAACTTATCAAATATAAAAACACTCCGTAGCGAAGCACGGGTATCCAGCTAGTTATATATAAAATGAATATTAGATATCATATTACGAGGGTTATCATACTTTCTCGATAAGCGTTTTCTGCGTTTTCTGCAGATTTTAGTTTAAATAACATGTTTTTATTAGGAAATTAATGTCAATTCGTGTCAATGAGACTTGATTTATTCATATTTTATGAAAGAGCAATTGAGAAAAACAAAACTGTAACAACGGTTCCCTGAGTTTACGCCATAATGATTAACCATTAGGCTAGGCGCACACTAGGGACCAAACAGTCTGCAGACTGTTTTACCCCCAGTCTGAAATGAGGTGTGCAGAAATGCAGGTGCATGGTTCAATTTTCGACTGAAGGGTACTTTTTATATCTTCCTTCCACTTTCATCATATTAATAATGTTATCCAGATTATAATGTGTTTAAATATCTACGGTTTATAGAATAATGATGGATTTAAAGTGTACTTCACAGTACATCGTAGAAGGCGGCAATTTTAACCAGAAACCCTAACTTTGTATGACGAATCAAACGCGGAAGTTATTGCAGATATTATTATTAGTCCAAAGTCCTAAGTTCTAAGTCCAAAGTCCTTAGTTCAAACATAAAAGGTGTTTGTAAGATTTTTGGCAATCAAATTTTAAGTGATTACTTGACTAAACTAAAGGCTCATACACGATCAAATATTTGCGCAAACCTGATGTCGGGAAAATTAAGGCCATACACGTCAAACATCATGTTTGCGCAAACATAAAAAAGCCCCATACACGGTCAAAATGTTTGCGGAAACATGATGTTTGCACAAACATTTTGACCGTGTATGGAGGCCTGAAGTTGAAAGTTGTCTATTGATACCTCTTCTCTCTAGTCATAAAGTAAGAATGATATGGAAAACACATATGGGAAGACGTAAGGGACCGAGACACCGTTACGAGATAGGAGAGAGAGTGGAATGGATGACGTCATGATGTGTGAAGTCGAGGCTGGTCAGTGTTTAGGAGGCCCGAGGAATGTGGCCTACTTGTCGAGTTTTGTTCCCCAAGCCATAGTCTCTCCCTTCCACATTGTCCTCTTTAGACTCTAGCACGCATCATCTCTATGTGTGTCTTCCCATCTATTTTTTTTTCTAAAACGGTCACTCAATGACACTTAAGATGGAAAATATAGAGGTCACACTCGAGATGTTATTAAAAACGGACGTTAAAGAAGTTACTTCAAAGTCACTCTCAACAATTTTAGAGAGTTCACTTAACTTTCCAAGTCCAAGCATATCTTCTGATCGTCAGTGTTGAAAATCACCAAATGCTAACCATGATTATTAATTGTCAAATGCAGTAACATGAAATTATTACTGTTAGCCAAATCTATTCAAGACAATGATGGTTAATGTACCCTCAAATACTTTAATTTATTGCTTGCTCCTATAGTTCACAAAGTAAGTGTCACGATGCCTTAAGATGTCATAGATAACCAATAGCGTATATAATTGCTGAAATGAGACGGTTGTAGACTAAAATTACTCGCAAATGATGGGCTAATATGACAATATAAAGTATAATTTAACAAACTATTATGCACTAAATATTGTTTGAAGAGGTACTAAAGCTTAAAAAGGGTACCAAAGACCAGGGATCGTCATTTGCTGCCGAACCCGACCCGATCCGATACCTATTTTTTAAAAGTTCATATTCAAAATTTCCACGACTCTTTTCCTATTATAACTCTAATTCTATTATTATCGAATTTCTTCAGTCTATAGAGATGAAGTTATAAACAAAAAAAAAACTTTGCTCTTTTTTTATTTATAACATTTTTTTATTGGCAAATTTTCGCCCACACCTGGGCAGGCCTTATCAATGTAACATGGAATCTTCCAAGAGTTAGATAAAAAGGATTGGGGGAGTGAGTAACATATACTCCACACATTCTCTAGTTACTCAGTAACTAGAGAAGTCCATGTTACATTGATAAGGCCTGAAGATGCCCAGGTGTGGGCGAAAATTTGCCAATAAAAAAATGTTATAAAAAAAGAGCGAAGTTTTTTTTTTTTAAAACTTCATCCCTATAGACTAAAGAAATTCGAGAATAGTTAAAAATAAGGGATCAACAGAAGAATAAATCACACTAATTCTATTATTCGCAATAATTCCTCATCCGATGTTAAATAAATTTAGATGGTTTGTTGAAAGTAGCCCACAGGCAATCCCATGTTGCTTTAATCATAAATTTTTAATTAAAAGTAAATTTGACCCCGCTAATTCTAGAGTTATCTTTTTATTTTTGTGATTTATTAGATGTTCCCTGGCCTACCGTTTGCCGATCTCTGCATTTAAGAAGCCTAGTCTAATGCGCTTAAGGTGGACTAAATAATTATATGATACAAACAAATAGAGCCGCCCGGGTTAATCTCTAAATATAGTCCAAGATCTGGTCCCAGGTCTAAGGATATGGTTCAATTTTCGACTGAAGGGTACTTTTTATATCTTCCTTCCACTTTCATCATATTAATAATGTTATCCAGATTATAATGTGTTTAAATATCTACGGTTTATAGAATAATGNATACGCATGAAAAGAAAATTTTGACATAAATACCTTCAGTCTTCCTTCTTCTTCATCGTTGTCCACACTGTCTCGTTCAAAACGAACTTTCTTCTTTCCTTTTGACATCCTCGTCGCCAATATAAGATAACGAATAAAACACTAATTCAAGATAACATTATAATATAACAAACTCAGAATCTGACATCAAAACATCCCAATGACAGGTCTGTCTAAACAATAACAAAACATAATTTCCTAACATTACATATATATATATATATTCACTATTTCTCATCACTTACAAATAACTATCTACTGTTTCTATCTAAGTTATTATCTTGCTTCCTTCTAATTGCATATCTAATGACCTTATTTTATTTACTTCTATTATACACCATTGTAATCGTAAGTAACTTATGAAATATTTATAAACTACTAATGAACTAAATATATACTCGTTAACTAATTGAAGCTTTACGTGAATCATTATTATTCAAGCCATTATTTATATTTAATCTAAGTTAGTGAACTAGTTCTTCCAGCTCCAGCTATGTAAATCTTCCACGATGCTGCATTAAAAATCTCAGACAAACCTTTTTGTTATTGTTGTTGTTGTATTGTATATCTCCCATTATTTTGGTATCGTTGTCGTTGTCCGCTATTATCTTGGGAAACAGTCTAATAAGGCTTGTGTTTAAATACTAAAAATGGGCTACATTTTTAAGAATTGATACGAGTATAGTAGGTACTAATCATTTACGCTTTAACGACAGAACTTAGATTTATTAAAAAAATATAATATACAGGGTGTCCTAAAAAAGCGTAGCACGCTCTTCAGAACAGAATTCTACATGTGAAAATAAGTCGAAAATGATCAATAAATTTATTTTAATTTTGGCTTAGTATAGCCGTAATCCGCCATTTTGTATTTCTTTTGAAAAAAATTATATTTCAGGAACCCTTCAAGATATTTTTATGAAACTTGACAGATGTCTTACTAACCCCGATAACACTCCCTAACTCATCCAACATATAACACTCACAACGCTAACACTCCCAAAAATATTAGTTTTTAAAATTTATCAAGTTTCAAAATGGCGGCCATTTAAAATTTTAAAAGTTGAATTTCTTGGAAACCAGTAGGTATGAAGAAATTTTACAAGAGACAAAAGTTGTAGAACTTTTTAATGCCAATCTAACGATACCTTAATCATTGAAATCGGTTCATAAATAAAGAAATTAAGACTATTTTATTTTTTTGTGGCGTAAAAATATTAGTACAATTATTATAATTTGTTTTAAAAAAATCATCTTAACCATTTACATTCCATTTTAAGTTGTATTTATTATCATCTTTAATTTTTTTGGAGGGATCTTTTCTTTATTAGCACATTTAAAAGTGATGTTGAGTTACATTTTGATCATTTAAGTAATCGTAATTTCTTTATTTATGAACTGATTTCTATGATTAGGGTATCGTTAGATTGACATTAAAAAGTTCTACAACTTTTGTCTCTTGTAAAATTTCTTCATACCTACTGGTTTCCATGAAATTCAATTTTTAAAATTTTAAATGGCCGCCATTTTGAAATTTGATACATTTGAAAACTAATATTTTTGAAAGTGTTAGATATCGGTGTTACTAAGACATCTGTCAAGTTTCATAAAAATATCTTGAAGGGTTCTTGAAATATATTTTTTTTCAAAAGAAATACAAAATGATGGATTACGGCTAAACTAGGCCGAAATTGAAAAAAAAATTACTGATCATTTTCGACTTATTTTCACATGTAGTATTCTGTTCTGAAGAGCGTGCTACGCTTTTTTGGGACACCCTGCGTATGTATTATATATTTGAATTCAGGGGACTTCAGAACGTGTTAATTCATGACGTGACATCAACGCAAAACTTTCATCCCTGATCGTACGAACTGTTTCGTTGCAAATCACTTAACAGCAAAATTGGGTTACTATCATATTACGAGTGTAAGACCACCAAAAAAAAGTCATCAACTCTAAGAGGTGAATCCAATTTAAATTAATCAACTCCTTTTCCAATTACCATTGAAGCACACAATTATTCTTATAATGGAAGTTTGTATTTTGGATCCGTGCTATTTATTATACAAATTGGTTTTAATAATAATAAATTGGTCAAGTACGAGTTTGCTGCACGCACAAAGGGTACAGAGGCAACCAATAAGATCGAGTTCGTTAACCACCATAATCTGCCCAGCCAAATCAAGATAGCGGCCATTTAAAAGTTTGTTTTAAACTATATCTTTTGAACCATTTGCTAAATTGACGTGAAACAAACGCCTAAAAGTGCATTTTTATTGTGCAAACGTATGTGAAACTATTCCGAAATGTCTTGGCCTAAAACCGTTCCTAAGATAAAGTTTTTTAAATATTTTGGGAAAATAAACATTTTTTGAAATCCTATGTTGTTAGTTGACTAAGAATAACTACGATATTTTTTCGGATTTTCTTTGGTTTGTTATTTAAAAATGGATGTGGCATATACGAAAAACGCAATTTTAAGGACAATGGCGCAAAGATGAATCGGTACAAAAACTTAACTAAATATAATACCTTTATATTTAAGTAATTAAGGTAACACAGATTGTGTTGCCTTTATATTTATTCTCAAGACGTCCTTCTCTTTCATTAAACACCCCACTTGATGCATTTCCTATAAAAATTATTTCAACTTTTCAACCCTTAGTTTTAAAGGGTTATTTTCCTTATAGTTTTAGAGGGAGGGGGTTATTTATTAGTTTTAGAGGGATGGTTTCTTTGAACTACCTTATATTTTTCTTGCTTTTTGGGTTATTAGTGATTATACACAACATGACTGCAAAGTTTCAAGTATTTGTGTTGGGTACTTTCGAAGATCAAGTGCGTTACAGGCAGAGGCGGACGGACTGACAGAAATGGGTCCTTGGGTTTTTGGCTACGGACCCTAAAATATAAATAAATAAATAATTAAAAAAAATAATAATAATAAAATAAAAACTCTAACTGAACTTTCTCGTATAGTTAGACTGAATTCAAGTTCTACGGTATCAAATTTAATCAATTTGATTTGAATACATTTAAAATAATGTTTGGAAATAACGATTTTCCTGCAACAAAAAAGGTTCGATTAGTATTAAAATTGTCTAGATTTTGTTTTTAATTCAAAACCATTGGGTCATTTTTCTTGATATGTGTTTGGAAGATAGTAACCCCAAATTTGGAGCTAGGTATATTAAATATTGATTCGGGGTATATATAAAAAAAAAAAAAAAAAAAAAAAAAAAAATCAATTTTTCTCAATATACGCAAAGTGTCATCAAAATTGACGCTGTAGTTTAACTCTAAAGCTACTCTTTTGGACTTAGGGGACCTCAAAACGTGTGAATTCATCTAAATATCATAATAGACTTTTCGTATTATCACAATACTTTCTCTGTATGTTAACTACGTATATGAAAAAAGTAAAAACAACATTTAAACTTCGTTTTGTTGATAAAGGTTCCCGTTAGTTTAACTGAATTATGTAATATGATGTTGAATATTAAATTAGGCTTTAATTTGACGATTTATTGTCGGTTTTTATTTTGTATTAATTTTTTTGATGCTTCGTCTTGTATTCATCAGGATAGGATTAAGGTAAAATAAAAGAAAATGAAAAACAGAAATAATAAAATTATGTAGAAGAACCCGAAATAAATCCACAAACCTAATCAAAAATAACCCTTTTAAAAAAACCTGTTTTATATACCTATATTTTATATTTTTCTCATTTTTTTGGTGCAGTATTATATACTCTGTCATAAATAAATGTTATGGTTTTTTTTTTCGGTAAAATATTTTGAAGATGGGTAAAATTTATAATGTATATATTTCTTATTAGCTTGGGTGTATACGACTGAGATTTTTTGTGACTTAGATTAACTGAATAAATTCCAAAGTTTTTTTTTTAACAAAATGATTAATACACTACAATAAGAAAATTAGGAGGCCGAGTGGTTAGCAAGGTCACAACTCTTCTGAAAACTAGGTCTAAATACTGAAATATCTCTAATGATAAATCGCCAACATGGTTTTTTTTCCAAATAAATCTACAACCAGCGACTTAATTGCTTTCATGTCGAATTTATTTTTAGCTGATTTAAAAGATTCACAGGTAGATGAAGTTTTCTTTGATTCCAGAAAAGCTTTTGACCTTATTAACTTCTCCTTGTACTAATTAAAAACATACATCTCTTTTTTTTACCTCCTAATTAGATTCTCTTTCCTCTTGTCAAATTCTTTTCCCGACGTCGACTCCCTAGCAATACATATATGTTTTTGATGGCAACTTTCTTACCTGCTTCGATTCTTAGTATTATATTAGATTCAAGAACAAGAATATAATTATATAATATAATTATATCTCAATAATTACTGAAGCTTCTCAGCGACTTAGAAATTAGTTATTATCTGGCTCTAGAGTATTTCCTTAGGCTTTATGTTCCCCTCATGCTGTCCCCCGTTAAGGAATTATCTAACTTTGATCAGTTCTTTTCAAATCTGGAGCGGCTTTTTGTATGAATCTACTTACTTAGATATTTCACTAATATAGAGCCTTCTAATCATATGAGCATTTATCTAGCAACTTGAACTCTAGCCTTTGCGTCAGAGGAGGTAAGCCTATGAAATATTGTATCATAATATACTCTCTAAGGCCATTAATGAGTGAGCTTGGCTTACAGGAAGTTACCTACACCTATAGTAATTCCAGCTGATCGTCAGTGGTGGTTCTCTGATAATCATATCTAGTAGATGTAGACTTGTAAATTGGCCGCAATCCCCTGCCCTGTAATGGCGTGTTGACCGCAACGTATAAGAAACAGCAATAGTACATTACGCGTCGAGTGCGGGTAGTAAAACCACACGAGCAATGCATAATGGCGTTTTGGCACGAGTTGCGTACTGTACATTATCTAAGATTGTTAGATTTATAAAATAAATAGAGAAAAAAATGATAAACTTCCTGTATGTAAGTTCGCNGGCCGCAATCCCCTGCCCTGTAATGGCGTGTTGACCGCAACGTATAAGAAACAGCAATAGTACATTACGCGTCGAGTGCGGAAAGTAGCATTTTGCATGCGAGTGTGGGGTTTGCACCCGAGCGATAGCGAGGGTAGTAAAACCACACGAGCAATGCATAATGGCGTTTTGGCACGAGTTGCGTACTGTACTTTATCTAAGATTGTTAGATTTATAAAATAAATAGAGAAAAAAATGATAAACTTCCTGTATGTAAGTTCGCATTTCTCTTTTGATAAAGATGACATTAATTCATTAGTTGTATTTTGTGCTAATTAATTATTTCGGAAGGCTTATTATTCTCCTCATATTCGTCATAATCACTTATTGATTTTCACAAAAAAAATATCGATATAAACAGTTACTTTAATTAAACTAACACCAAATTAGTTTTGTTAAGTGTAAACAAACTCGCTAATCGTGCGTAAAGGTGAAGAATTCTTCTTCTTTACCGCACTAGGGTGAGATAAGAGGAAAGAGGAATTCTTCAGAACTATAAGACGCGCATGCGCAATGAATACAAGTATGTAAAGAATCACTTTCTACGCAGCTAAACAGAGATACAATGTTTATATTTCGTATCAATCGTAGATAAAGAAAAGAAGAAATATTTTGTAAGTTTTTGCGGCCTATATCTAATTAGTCCTGGTCTTTCGAAAGAAATAATCTTCGTTTTGAAGGACTATCTCTCGACGAGAGGCCAAGAATCCTAATTTTTTTAATCTTGTAGGGATAAATGGTTATAGGCTCGGGAACCTTAAAAGGTGTAAATCCGTTTTGTCTATATATATACTGCGTATAACTACGTAAAAAAACTAAGAATATACTGACGATACGAGTACTGACTTTAGAACTAAATTGATAAAGGAAATAAAGATGCTGTAGGAAAAGCTGAAAGAACTAAGGTAAAAGACGGTTTAACTGATTACTAAATTATTTTGGGCAGACCTTAAATTTCCGAGATCGTGAGTTGACTTTCAAAAGGAGGACAAAGGCATCTTTAGAATCTTCTATACAAGCATCAATTATCATTAACCTTTCACAGTTGGTAAACATCATTATTATTTAGATTGAAATTTAACATTGTTAATTTAAATAAAAAAATCATTTTTGGTTCTTTCATAATAATAAAAAATGAATCGTTTTAATTGGGTTATTATTTAGTAATTTTATAAAATAGATAGAAAAAAATCTTTCCTTTGAAAGAAAATACTTCTCTTTATTTAGTAAGGTCATTTTATATGTTTAAACGCGATTGAAGTAAAATAAAGGAGTTATAATAATCGTGACCTCAAATAGATATGTATTTGTTGACGGCATTCTAGGGTCTAGCACTGTCGGAGCAATTCAAATTGGCGTCTACACTACTACCATATACTATTAAGCCATGAATATACTTCAGTTAATACTCACAAAAATAATATGCATTTGTGGTTTATTACCTACTATCTAAATATTCTCTATATGCTTCCAACTACGCATTTGACACTATGATCTCTACATATGTTTGCGATTCAAATTGTACATGGATGGCGGTAAATTTCCATTGCAAATAGGGTAGTGTTAGATTGGTCATATATAGTTTCACTAGTATGAAATCTTTTAATCTATATTTGACCCACTTTAAAATAAGTAACCGCTCTAAAATTTGACAGGGAGACCCTAGATTGGTTGACATGATCCGGTTAACAATATTATAACGGAGAGTTCAGCCACTTTACACATTTACTAAATTTTGTTATCATTAAGAGGCAATGTTTCACCTCTCTGGAATTCGAACCTTCACGAGATACGTCATTTTGCTTCAACAGATAAGAACTTTGATGTTAGACTTCTATCCTAATCATCCAGCTAAGCTGATAAAAACTTTATACCTTAGGCTAGATTGGTTCTATCAGATTTTGATCTCTACCGTTACATTAGTAAACATTTTAGATAAAGCTAGGAGTAAACAACAGAATTAGATTGTTCCATCTATGATTACCTCAAAGGACAAATTTATCATAGAGTTTATCCGATGCTGGGGTTTCTGATGGGCCAGGAGAATTGTTCGAATGTGATATGAGATGTCCTGTCCTGTTGAGAGTGGACTGAAACCGCTGCTGGGACTACCGGCCCTTGTGTTAGAAAACTCCCTCGACCCAATGATAGTTAATCAAGGAAGGTTTATCCCTCGGTCGGCCCTTTACTTGACATATCCAATATCCACTCAGAAATTCGGAACCGAACCTAAAACCATTGTAAAGCTTAACCACCACGTCAAAGTAGGATTTTCTCATGTTAGGATGGGATATAAACTTTAACAACATATCAAATGCGCGAAACATGGCTAAAATTTAAGGTTGTGACATTCTAAATTATTCAATTATTATTGAACAGCTTGTATCGTGACATAACAATAAAATGTTATTTAACTTTTGGTTCTTTTTTCTTGGTTTTCATTGGAATTGGAAACTCTAGTTTTTAATTGCTCACAATAAAAAAATATGAATCTGTAAAAAGCGGTCGTGTAAATTACCAGTTATATTACCGCTGCATTTACTTATATCATTCACAACACTCATTTCAGTCGTGAATGGAGGATCTCTCCAAATTGCTATATTTCCCAAAAGTAAAAAAACAAAGAAAAAAACACGTTAAATTAAATAGTATGCTAATTAGTTTGTGCTATTAGGGACTTCATGGAGACCCCCCACTGGGAAATAAAGCGTAATTGATTGGACCATTTCGATTCCCAGTGAGGTCACATTTCTTTAGTAATAAAAAATATGCCAAATATTGATATTATTATGGGACCATCTGTGGGCTACATTCAACAAGCCATTTAAATCGGACAAGTCCGTTTAACTATATAGTTGTCATTAAAATAAAGTTTGTATGCATGTGGATGCAAAGGATGAAATTAATAATGGACCAACTATGGGCGAATTATGATCTTCTACAGAAATTTCTTAAAAATCAGACTAACAGTTTACAATATAATATTGTGGTTCGCAAAAAATTTGACGAAAAAACCGACACAAGACCAAAAATGTTCCCTGAATCCTGAAATGGATTTCAGGATAAGAATTTTTGAATTTGGAGCCAAACAAATTACGTTCTTTAAGACGACCAAAACTCTTGTGTTACCTTTGGTAAACTCGAAAGCAAAAAAATTAAAATGCCTGAATTAGATAATAAATTTCAATTCTTTGTTACTTAATATTTACTTATGATCTTGTGTAATGAAATTATCCTTGTCATTCATTACCCTTAAATTGAGATTCAGTCTACTACAGACATTGGTTTTACTATAATTGTATTGACACGTTAGTTATTGATTGGTGATAATAATTAATAATTACCAATCAGAATACGTAACTATTATGAGAGCAATATCTAATTTCTGTCTGTGTTATTATTTGTATTAATAACTGAGTAACTATTATTCAAGCTATCAATTGCGACATTATTAACAATAATAAGTATGTAAATCTAGTTATGCTGAATGTTTGGCCCTAAATTTCCATTTTAGATTATTCACAATTCATCATTAATCAGTTGTATTCGATAGTGTTTGTCGATTCTTTTTCTTCTTAAAATTGCATAAGGAATACTGATTCTTTTTCTCCCCCAAAAAGATTGATTGAATTTGATAAGGTGAGAGTTTATTTCGGAGTTCTCGTGAGTTTGAGAAGATTGATAACAGTAAAGAAAGAAATGATAAAGATCCGAATCAATCAGGTGAAAAGTAAACTTGGTAAGACTTCGCTTTTCGAAAATTATTGGTTCCGAACTCATCGAAGGTAAAAGAACCAATTTAATCATTCTAAAGAACTTAACGTGTCCGAATTTTATAAGACAGATATCCATTTCAGACTTCTGTGAACATTTTTGGTGTCGTATCTGTCTATTTATCTGACTGTCTGTCCGTTTTTCGAACCACCATATCAAACTCTTCTAAATTTAAGAAATTTAGATGGTCATAATTAATCCATCGTTGGTCTTGTATAAATTTCAACTTTTAGTGCCCATTGTTTTTTCTTCTCCATGAGCAAAAACTTATTTTATCCCCACCTAGATCTTAAAAAGTAGATACTGTATAGATTTTTAAGAAATTTGGTGAGTTTGTTGAAAGAAGTCCTAGACGTTTCCACATAATTTCAACTGTTTTAAATATTGCACTAAATACGACTAAATTGATTCTTTTATTCATGAAAAAATGAATAAAATTTAAAAAGTAAAGTCGTAAAACGAAAAATGGTAAAAATATTTGATGAATCTATATGCCACACTAATTGGCAGGCTGTTTTTATTAACACTGTTGTATCATTAAAAGTTATCATAATTTTAAAGAAATTTGGTTTGTCGAATGTAGCCCACATATAAGATCATCATTAATTTTAGCTGTCTAAGCAAATTTAATGTTGCTTCTACATAATTATCTCTAAGATCTTCAATTTCGTTTCCAATTGAATTAGATCATTTATCTTTTCATAATTTTTATTTTTATTGAATAATGTTAAGGAATTAATATGTAAATTATGCAACAAGAAAATGATAGAGATAGAATGAATAACTAATGAAGCATTACAACGATCACGCTATTTCTTCATAGATTGAGTTTATTCAATAGAAATATCTTATCTCTTTATATAATATTCATTGAAGCTAAAATATTGTGTTATCTTATTGCATGTAAATAGAATCAATAAGTAAAAATAAAAGTAACTAATTCACATTGTTTTTATCTCTAAACTATGAATCATATCAATTTAGAAGTGATAATATAAATTGTAAACTAACATAGCTATAGCCAAACACGAGTATAGATTTCTGCAACGGACATGATCAGTAGACCAGATAGTCTGATTTAGACAGGGATCGTGATACGACAGACTCTGTCTGCCATCGCCCCTTAACCACCAAAACATTTTAGTTTTTCGAGTAAAAATAGAAAAGAATTTATGTTGTTCACAAATATAAAAAACAAAATATTTTTGGGGCAAATGTAGCCTCAGTGATTGGAATTAGAAAAATATATATAATTCATTGGATCCTGGAATAAAGCATTAGAAAAATATATATAATTCATTGGATCCTGGAATAAATCAATAAAAGTAAATATGAATCTACTGAAATATGAATACTGAAGGCAAATTATATGACTGAAAAGAAGGAAGGAGTTAAATTTCGAAGGCCGACTATCATAGGGTCAGTAATTTATTTATATACAAAATTATTTAATAATAGTATCTAGACCCAGCATATTTCAAGAGCTGTCCAACTGTAAAGGCGCGTCCACACTATGCCGATCGGCATCATTCACCTTGTGCCGATCGGCAAAGCCGAATTTGTGTGGACGTACCGGTCGGCCTTGCCGACGTGCCGAAAGCCGAACCGAATAGTGCCGAATCCAACCCGAATTGGCTCGGTCCCTATCAAAGAAAGAACCGAACCGAAGTTTATAGTGTGGACGTGCCGATGGACTTCAGTTGACAGACATTTTTCATAAAGTGAGGTTCGCATACTATTTTCTACTACAGTGGGGGTACTTGTGAGATGGTTCGGCACCAATCCAATCATGGTCCACACTACTAAAGTAATGTGGACGCCATGCCGAACCTAACGTGCCGACCGGCACAGACCTATCGGCCTCATTCGGCATAGTTTGGACGCGCGCTTAAGGCATTTAGGGCACGTTAATAGAAACTTCAAGAGCATTTAACGGGAAAGCTGGAAAATTTTGACTTCAAATTCGGATTCAGCAACCTCAAAAACATAAAGTTCATACAATTTTTTTTTTTGGTGCCCTAAAGTTTGTTAAATTTTGCAGAAACTGGGATATTTTTAACGCTTTAGGAATATGTGTGTTGTATTCCTTTCAAAATTCTTATTTTATGGTGTTTCGATTGCATTTAACATTAGATAATCGTTATATTATCCTGTTTCGACCATTATCCGTTCTATATTAACAGCTAAATCGATTTGACTTAGATGTTTAATGTTATACACATTTACCGGCTTGTTAAAATCTTTTTTTGGGAATGGAGCAGTGTTATCTTTGCCAAGAAGCGATGACTTTTTTTTCTTATTTTTTCTAATGGAGAATAAAGGGCATCGATGCAATAAGTAGGTGAGACAACCGAATATTTTAAAGTCTTAAAATGGTAGATAGAGAAAGGAGGAATTTGAACCCGGGCCAACTTCCCAAAGGACACTTTCACACTGAGGCGGAGACTAAGACACGAGTTGTACATTATTGCGAAGCTCTCCCGACCGCGGGACTTTAATATGGAAAGTGAGGCTAGTATAACGGTGAAATTACATTAAGTAAAACTTATCTCTAAGCCAAAAGGCATTAGGATTGAGTAAAACAAAAAATAACTCCCCTTTACTGAAGACACAGAAATCCTTAAATAAAATACAGTAAAGAGTTCAATGAAACGAAAATAGTGCTTTTCGGGATTGTTATAATATAGTGGAAATCTTCAATTTAGATAAGCGAAGGAGAAATAATAGTCTAGAAAATACAAATCTACTAAAATCTCTCAATTTTTCCAATCAACTGGAATTTCTCTATTTTTTCGGATTTCCTTTATTTAATTAAAAAAAAATAGTTTAGGGTGTAATAAAATATTTATCTGATCTAAATTTCTAAAGAAAACAGGATGATTCATTTGAGAAGTTTTAGTTAAGAAATGATTTTTTCTCTTGAACAAATTACCTGCTCTTTTTTCTATAAAACTATATCTATCATTGACATCTAATTTTATAAAATGGTCGGATAAAAAAGCGTAGTTGGAATTTGGAAAATAAATACCATGGTTCGCATCATGAAAAAAATCATAATCTTACTTCTACCTTTAATCTAGACCATTGTTTTCGGCTTCTTTAAGAAATAAATCGAGAAACATTTTTATAGCCTTATATTGGTAAAGTTAATAATTCGGTTTGTTAGTATATAGATGAGATGTCCTTTGTTTTTGAGACTCATACATTTTTTTTACTACGTTTCTATTAGCTTGCTTTCTTGTTTGTTTGTTTGTCCAGTACAAATCTTGCAATCGATTTTTAACTAACTTTCCGAGTAGCTAGACATTTGAAACTTTTAGAATTGCTCAGAACACGATGACAATGCATTATTTTAATACTTTTAGTCATCTTTCAGCAAAATTTAATTCATTTTCAGCAAAGTTTGCTGTGATGGAAGTTAGTTCGGAAAAAATCCGCAAGTTATTTTATTTGTTTTGGCATATCCCACATTTACAATCTTCATTTTGACAGGTTTCAAATTTATGATTTATGACAGAACATTTAAAAACGTAGTATGTAAAAAGTTCTTTTTATCTTGCAATTTTAAAATTATTATTATTTTCAGTTTTATTATTATTTTCGATTTTTTAGTTTTATTATTTTTCAACTTATTATTTATAAATATATGATAACGCGTCCAATTAGCTTATGTATATGTGTCACTCCAGACGATATCCCCTCTTAGGATACACTTAAGAATTTCAAACAAATTTTAAAATGTCAATAATATCAAAAGAAAGGATGAGTTCGTTGGCCAGAATTTTTGGAGTTCATTTAGGGGTCACATTTTGACAATTTAGGGTTAAAAACAGCATAAAGACGTGCTTTTTCCATTTTAACCCCATTTTATATGAAACTATGATAAAAGTGTACATAACAACAATTACTGGACTCTTAAAGAGCTTTCCAAAGATGTGCATCTTGAAGGGTAATTACTATTTTGACTTTTGTTCCCCGTACCTGTGTGTAACCAAACATTTTTTTTTTCACCCATCCAAATTCTAAAACAAAATTTTTCTACATAATTCTTCCATATAATTATAATTCTATAATCGATAATTCTATCATAAGCCAATAATACGCAGATTTCTTTGAAAATTCGCTCATTAAGTCATGGTGCATGACTGGACCTTTTTGTATAATTGTTATAATGTTAATAGAAAGTATTTTAAAACTGGATAAAAATCTAAGGCAATCAATCATTGTCCTCTTTGAAACGAAAATCTCATTGAGTTACATGAAAGCTATTGTTTGTCTCAATTGTTTTATGAAGCTCTTGGGTTTACTTGAGTGAC
The DNA here is from genome assembly GCA_001010745.2 of Gerris buenoi. Lineage (NCBI taxonomy): Eukaryota > Metazoa > Arthropoda > Insecta > Hemiptera > Gerridae > Gerris > Gerris buenoi. The sequence goes on from KZ651295.1 coordinate 122,040, forward strand.
GTGGGTAAACAGAAATCAATCATTCTGACTGATTTAGATTCAGGTAAAATGAAAAACAAGATACATTTATTTTGAAATGAAGATAAAAAGAAAGAAAAATTTCTTTAGTAGAGTCATTAAAGTTCGAGAGTATACAGGGTGTCCCATTTAAAGTGGATCAAACAGCTATAACTTTTAAACTAGAAAAAATTAAGAAAAATGTTTCAAGAAAAAGTTGTTGAATTTAAGGAGTAGTTTAATAAAACAAAAAGAAAAAAAATTGAGTCCGCCCTTCTTTTGACCTTAAATTTTTGTAATTTTTCTGAAAAGTTTACTGTACTGAAAAGCATAAAATAGGTTGATTACACTTTTGTATATCTTTCATAGTTTAAGCAGAAATAGCCTTCAAAGTTGACTACTTAAGTATTCTATTATACAAGAAAAAAGCAATGTAACATAAAGTTATTTTATTTTAAAATTTTTATAGATAATAACTTGTTGATGAAGGTATTTTTAGAATCATTTATGAATAATTTAGAAAGTCTAAACCCTTCTGCCTCAAAGTTTTTAGATAAAATATGTTTAATTTTCTCCCCTTTTCCACAAGTTTTATATATTGAATAATAATTTTGCAAGAGTTGGATATCTATATTAAAGTTAAATTTTTGAACTAAAACGGAATCTGCTTGATAATTTAATCTATAGTTTTATTCTTCTATCACCTCGTACCTAATACGAGGTGATAGCAGATTTCATAATAGTAGATAGAGGTAAGTATCACCTATTCATGTTAATATTGAATAATTGTCATTAACCATAAAACTTTTTCACACTTATCTATTACCATATTGTAACTGTTGTACGCAGTGACATAATTTATAGTAAAATATGTTTAATTTATTTTCTTTTATCTATTTCAGGTGAGTATTCGGAACAAATAAATTTTTCAAGGGTTACGTAAGTTAATTAAACATTACAATTTTATCTTTTAACCATTTAGTATTTTATTATTATTTTTTAGATTTTCTTATTTTTTTTTTCTTCTCGATATATAGACAACATTGAAAGGTGAAGAGATCTGGTATAGGTTCAGAGTTGGGTGGGTATCGTCGAGCCCCTGATGAGTCGGACGCGACGAAACGATGCAGGACATGGCTTAATTCCGAGCCAACATCTTTTCGACGTATTTGTCTGATGTTGGAACAGTTCTTATGTGTCACGCTTGCATGGGACATCCCTTGGTGTCTCTAACTAACACACATTCTGTACCTTATTTTAGTATGAAAAAACACGGTAGCACATTGTTCATGAAAGATCAGTTGCATTACATAGCTGCTTAATAATGATCATCAGCATAAAACCATAGAAATTTGAACAAGATAAATCGGTATTGGGATTATTTATAATATATAAGAATAATTATCTGAATTGGAGGGACTAAAGCAGGGAATTTCAAAAGTATAACTTGTATGACCATGAAAATGTTAATGAAAATCTTAAACCACAATATAACATATAAATTGCGTTAGGTTATAATTGTCACAACTAAGGCTGAATTGAATTACTAACCATTATACTTGTTAAAGATTACTTATCTATACTATACAATCAATCAACGAATTACATTAATATACACGGTTAACGCTACAAAACGAACTAATTATAATTTCCATGAAATGCAAAGCTTTTTACATTGTTATGCCGAATATAAAATATTGAGGCTAAATACTTAATCAATTAGTAGATAAGATAATACTGTAAAGCATTCCCTACGTAGTATAATAATTGAACTTTTTCTGAAATTCTTAATGAAAAATTTTAACAAACGGATATTTTGCATAAATTCAATTTTATATTCTATACTAAACTGAACATACTTTATCAAAATTAGGATACTTGTGCATAATATAATAAGACTTTATTTGATCAGGTAATAATGTTTTTAAATCAAGAGAAGTAATCAATTTGGGCTAAACCATGATGTTATTGATTATCTGAGAGGTATAGGATTAGTAGGAATAGTAATAAATAATCAATACTCTTTTTGACTCAAGCAAAAGTATTTTCACTTAGCTTTGAGGATTTATGGGAGTCAATATTGCAAAGCTTTCGATATACTTAAAAGAATAATCCTGAGTTAAGATTTACAAAGCAGGGAATATTTAGAGATAGCCTTTGTTGTCATCAGATAAAAGAATAATCCTGATGTAAGATGTACGAAGCAGTAAGAGGCAGAAAATATTTAGAGATAGGCGCTGTTAACCCCAAGTTTACGAAGTAGGAAATATTTGGAGATAGGTTTTGTTGTCACCAGTTTAGGCTGCTGGTGGCTTTTGAACCTTGGTTTATAATTATAAGTTGGACTAGAACCCTCCAGGACCAGAGATGTCGGATGTAATATTTGTATTTAGTATAAAATATTAGTTTATTTTACGTGAACAACTCTAGGATCACGCGGTAACTGAGAAGTTCTTTTTTTAAAGACAAGGAACCGAAGATAGTTAAAAGATTAATTTATTTAGTGAGTATCTAAAATATACAGATTATTTCTAAAGCCAAGCAATTGTTCTATGTAACCAACACGAATTTTTTCATTTGGTATTTCTACTTATTATATAATTTTTCTTTCGTTTGCGGTTATTGTATATTTATTTCCTCGGTATCCGTTTAGAATCTTGAATCTACTTTTAGATCTTCAATTTCTTACTTATTACCCTGATCTTGACTACTTATATGGTCAAGATCAAGGTTATTGCTGAATTCTGCTTTCGAGATTATTTCTACATCTAATACTTAATTTTAAATTAGGTGTACTAGTCCAATTGATCAGGTACTTTGGATGTAATTAAAAGATCTTTCTCTCGAATATCTCTTGTTCATGCAATGCCTCTTCCTCAAAAATCTACAATTAACTATAATGTAGCCAATCTCTTATTAGTTAATAATTTCTTTAAAGAAGATACATTTTTATTTATTTTTTTAAATTTTCATCTTTACATTTTATCTATTCCTTTATTGTATTTTCTTCTTTCTCTCCTCCTCTCATATATTATTCTAGTAATATGTTTTAATAGATACTAGAATTGCACATGGCATGTACTGTTAAGAAACCATTTAAAATTGTATAAATAAATAAACAGATAGCTCTTTTCAAGCTATATCTCAGGTTCTTTCTATTTATCTTCTATGTCTGTCTCCAATTCTTCTTTGACTCTTTTTTCAAAGACCATTGGATTCCGCGAATTGGGTTTTTCTGATCCATTTCTTTTGTCGGATTTACTTTATTTTTTTCTCTCTCTCTCTATCTTTCCCTTTTTCTAAATCCAATTCTATTTTTTTTCCTCCAATTTCACTTTTTATCGGATTTTTGGTGTGCGGAGGGATTTTCCTGGAAAGGAAAAAACTTCTAAGTTGGATTGAAAAAAAAAAGACAGAAATAAATTGGATGATTGGATCTTAGAAGTATATAATAGAAAGAAACTTACATATATATATATATAAAATATCTTATCTTATTTATACGCATACACATAATATATGTACATATATATGTGTTCTCATACTGCTTAATATAAGAGTATATAATATGAAGGGTCCAGGGGAAAAACCATCAATGTCCATTTAGACCAGTTTTGAGTAAACACCAAAATAAACTTTACTATTTGTTAAAAGGGGTAGGATTCAGGTAAAAAAATAATATTAAAATACTTTTTTGCTTAAAACATGTCTATTGAACGAATTAAAAAAGTAAACTTTAATTTTTATAATCATATAATAAAATAATAACAAATTTATAAAAAAACAGGTGGACTCTGATGTTTTTTGTCTGGGAATTCAAAGATCGTCGGCGTCAATTGGTGGATTATCGATGAACTCTTCATCACTCCCATCACTGGCGAGTTTTAAGTTGGAATAGAAATTCCTCGATTCCGGATTTTCCAGAAACTGCTTTAAATGCTGCAAATCCTTATATTTTCCTGCCTTAACAGGAAGTGGTTCTGAATATAAAAGTTTAAGAGGCGCACTTTTGCCGACATCCTTCTTCTTTTTTTCCTTCCTCTCGTTTCCCTGTATAGGCGAACTATAATAACGTCCGCTAAATGTGTTTTCATTATTAATTTTCATTATTAAAGATTCACGATTAAAGGCTAGATAAGATAAGATAGTGTTGTTGTTTGCCTATACCTCCCCCTTAGGGCTTTGGACTCTAACACTTCTTCCCCACACGCTCTCGGACTCTGATAGTTCTTCCCCTGTATATGAATATTTTATACGTTAAAATATCGGGAATGAAACATTTCTTCTTCTTTAACGATAGCTCAATAGAAAGCTTACCTCAAACTGCACTAGATGGCAGTTCTATCTTATTTTTGACAAAAAATGGACATTGACGTTTTTTCCCCTGGACCCTTCATATTATATTTTATGTGTGTGGGTTGTATAATACTTTTTTTCTCAAGTATGTTTTTTTGAAAAATCATGAGAGAAAGAAAAGTATCTGTGTGAATCTATATTTTACTCGTAGGATGTGATCATATTTTATTTTTTATTAACTTTTTTTGGAACACATAAATAATGTAATTTTTTGTCATTAAATGTAAGATAACCCTAAATAGATAGAGTTACTGCACTGGAACCGTAGCTTTATGTTATCATTGTTATTTAATTATTTTCATTTAATAAATTTTTATTTAATTTATATTGATTTAAGAGAAGAAAATGATTTGCTAAAATATCAATTTTAAATTACCTTCTCATTCTTATGAGTAAAAAAAAAAAATATTCAAAAAATAAAATTATTATATAAGACACAAGTTTTAATTTACCGCCAATCATATTATTTTTTCAAAAGTACAATACTACGAATTGTTAAATCAGTATTACTAGAAATACTGATTTGATTTGATACTGAATGATTGGAAAACGGATTGTACTGAATCATAAACAAGCTACATAATGATAAATTTAGTGTACAGATAAAAATGATAACGCTAGATATCTCTTTAGCCCACTTTAATTATGATTATGATTATATTGAAATATTACTACTTTATATTTTTGAAGTTTATATTTTATTAGTAATGTATAAATATTTAGTTAACAGTGTGGTGTGAAGAGGATTTATAAGATTCAATTTACCGTAAGCTTCTAAACTCTAAGGTATAACATAATCCTTGTTTTAAAATGTAATATGTATAACTATGAACGCTCTACAAAACTGTGAAAATGCGGGTGAAAACTTCTCCCATTACTTAGCATTATGCTGTAACTCTACGAATTAAATTTTTTCATGTTTGGGTAATGTTGCATAAAATGGGGTTTTTGTAGAATATTATATAATATTCAGTTCGCGAGCGTTAGCTTTATTCTATAATCAGTAAATTGTCCTACTGGTAACAGGTTTAAAAGTTTTTTAACCATGTAAATGCTTAATATATCACCTTTTTTGTAACTTTTAAAAAATTTATTTTTTTTCTATTTAAAGAATACAAAACCTTTTAGCAAACATTCATTTCCCCCTTATATTACCGACTTATAGATGAAGTGTTAAAATACTTCTATACAATAGGTGAAAAAATAAAAATTCGGGGAAAAAAACAATGTCGGGTGTACAATGCTTTGGAAAAATCTAATGATAGTCGATGAAATCTTGCAGTATATTGTTATAATTCGATTGTACTGGGAAATATGGGACTATTGTTCCTTCTACATACATTGTAGATGAATACTTATACAATGGGGACCTACAATGTAGACTTAATACTAGAACAAGAATTACATAGTTTTGTAATTAAGTATAAAGGAACTATTGTTTCTCCTACTATAGCTAGATAACATTATGAAATTATGTTTAACCCTTATGATAAAATATTTTTAAATTCATTTGGAAGCTACAATTTTAAATTTACCCGCCTTGATAATTAAGAAGGTCCACATGGTAGATTATCGATACTTGGTATCTTATTAAAAATTATTGTCTATCTAATTAGCTCTTTTGACCACTTTTACAATAGATTATATGAGGAAATTATTCTTCAGTGAAGCTTAGTTGGTTAGAGCATCTATACTGGAAATATAGGAGACCCGTGGTTCAAGACCCGGCGCTTGAGTCTACTTTTCTCTGTCTGCCTCTCGTTAATAATATTTATAATTTGATTTAAATTAAAATGTAAACTTTCCGTAGTATGAATACTACCAAAAACTTAAAAATAGATTATTATGTGTAACTCATAACTATCTCACCCTTTTACTTAATATAGACTTTGATGCAAGCTTATAAGATTCTCAACAAATGACAATTAACTTTGAACTTGAAAATTAACTTTGTGTCAAAGTTAATACAGTTAAATTTAACTAAGTGGAGTCTTTTAGTAAGAAGAAGCACAACCAAGAAAGAAAAATTATTTCGAGCCTTTTAGTAGGAGGACAAATTAAGTCCCTTTGTATAGGAGATGTAACAATTAAGAAAGACAAATTTAAGCAGCTATGAAAGGTACAAATCTTCAAATGTTTGGGGAACACTAATGACAAAGAATAAATTGAATTCTGTGGCTATATAATTATGTAGCCTCAGTAGAACAGTTTATTAAAAAAAAATAAAAAATAAATAGGAAAAGTGGTAATTTGTGGTCTGGAAGAACAGATAATGATTTTAGCAGAAGAAAAACTTCTTCTTGGGTTAGGACGAAAAGTTCCTTGGTGAAATCGATAAATGGTGACAGAGAGAATTGGGAGTACTCAATAACCAACCAAATATAGTAAAGTTAAGATATGAAGCGTTAGTGGAGGTCATCATTAAGAGTTAAAATAAAAAAGTCTCTCAAATAAAAAAATATTTAATACATTCAGAGCAGCTCTCAGCTACTATGGGGAATCATCAGTGCCGAATATTGAAAAGCGTTAATTAAAATGAAAACATAGGAAGATAGGAATGTAGTGTGAGGTGAGTCATACCAACCCAGCAACCGGTACATGCCCCTTGTACTGCTGGGAATCTTGTACCGATTGCTGGGTTGGTATGACTCCCCTCACACTACAATCCCATCTTTCTTTGTTTTAATTAACGCTTTTCAATATTCGGTACTGATGATGCCCTATAGTGACTGAAAGCTGCTCTGAATTTATTAATTTTTTTTACGTGGAGAGACTTCTTTATTTCACATCATCACACAAATATAGTTAGTAAAAAAACCAAACGGATAGAGATGGTTGGGACAGTTATAATAACTATATTCCGGGAAGTTCGGCAGAAAGATACAGTGTACAGAACCACTAAATGGAAAACCACGTAAAATTGGGTTGGATGATGTATAGGGATGATTATGAAGATAAGAATAAAATTGAAAAGATAAAGTAGTATCGTGGAAGGCCGAAATCCTTCAAGGCCATTACCACTGAAGTGCTTTTAATTATTATGTTTTTGTTCTACACAAAATTTATGAGTACAAATTATAAAAACTGATGTATTAATTATTATAACAAAAAGCTTCATTATATTATTTTGAAATAAAATTAAAACCCAGTTTTATTTCTAATTAAAATATATGGGACATGTCAATTTATTACGAATAAATATCAGGAAAATGTCTGGAGAAAGATACTTAAATCCAATTACTAATTTTTATTACAACTTAAAAGAGAAAATTATGTTGGGGTTTTCTCTCTTATAACCATCTATAAGAACTCTAAAACGTTTCCCAGTTAATAATAATAAAGTTAAGAGTTCCGACTTAAAACGGCCCGACGAGAAGATAAATGAAAATTTAAAACCCTAATATCTCTTCAACCTTATCTTTAGGACTTAAACCTACTGCTTAAAACCCTTAAGGGTCCTATTATCATACTTGTATTATGATCTTCTTTAGCATTTTATCAAAGTCAAAACAATGAATGGTTTCTGTAAGTTAAAATGTACTTGGTATCTTATCTATTCTAGGATATGTAGTTATTTATGTAGACAAGACAGTCAGGTAAGATTCTCATGAAACTTGATGAAACTTAGTAATTCAGCAAATTAAGCTTTTGGTCCTGAAACTACTTTGAGATGAAACCATCTACAAGTGTAGACTAGAGTAGCTAATATATTTTGGGACTACTTCAAATTTCTGTTTCAGAACACATCTGTGTTAAGTAACCTAAATTATTTAGGAACATTAAAATCTACGTTTAGATTCTAAATTAATCTGTTTGGTGGTTTCCATTTGAGACCACCAAAATTTCAACAATGCTTATTATACCCTTTCGCAAAGCGCCTATGATAACAAAGAATCTATTATTATATTATAAATTATTCAGTTTAGATTTCTTCGATCTATTTTTAGACCATCATATATGTTTCGTCTGTGACATATTAATCTCCTGATGATTTAGTTTATGTATAATTATTTATAGTGACAAGTCAAGATTCACAATGAAGCAATTTTATATCGATTTTCCTCCAATCGCGTTCCCTTCTTCGTCAAAGTGTGTCTGGTTAACTGAATGTTTACAAACTGTATGCGCTTGTTTGGGTAGTAAACGCTTTTAACACATTATACGTGTAAATCATACACATCTATTTTTGTGCATACATATTTGTGTTCACACATACAGAAGGTGGTACCCGCTAATTAAAATTACTACAATATTGGGAACTATGTGGAGAAATTGTGAAGTTTTTTTTAGTTTGTACATTATGATCCTTAAGTGTATATAAAATTTGCTTATTGTAAGTGCCTAATTGAACTTTCTTTCTGGAACTTCCTTTTACAATTAACATAATTTAAAAATTAAAATTCTATAAAATATGATATCATTGTTGTTTGGACTTCAGTTACTGATATCAGTTAATGGTAAAGTTTATATTTTTGCTTCTCAAAGTTAAGGGACTTATTGCTAATTCCTTTTTATCTAAATAATTTTAGATTTATACAACTTTTATCTTTCATACAATTACAAAAGTCTTTTGTTAAAATTGTTTAGCTTCCATGTTTACCAAAGGTAGCGATAGACATGATCGTTCTGAGGACCGATTTTTTTTTTTTTTTTTTTTTTTCAGAAATTTGTCCCAGGGAACATGTTTGGTCCCGTATCTGTCGGTCTGCCATACATACCTTATAAATAGTCATCCCATTTTAATGAAACTTTTATGGCAGGTCATAGGGTTATTTTTGGTTTCATTTAAGTTTCAATCTCCTGCACCTGTTAGTTTCTCCTCCACATGCGTACTAACATACATTTATATGCTCATATATCTTTAAAAGTATTCACTTGATTTGGATGGATATCGTAGCCCACAGGGGGTTCAATAATAATTTCAACTGTCTGTGCTCTTAAAAAAACAAAGAAAGGGTGACAGATTTTTATTAAAAGGAGGGAAGAAATTGAATAAATTAGACGATTATAGTGTATGAAAGAGTAACATAATTTAAGTTCGTAACGCAAGGAAGCTATGTGCCAGAATAATTGGCTGAATATTTTGCTCTAAGTTCAATTACAACGCTGGTTTGTTTCCGCATTGTTAAGACGCGTTCTAGTTCAAGGCTCATCGAGTCGAAGTTTAACTTACTTTAAAGTATGTTTATCTATCTTATCTTAATACTAACTGTTTCTTATTCTCACCCAGAAAATTATCTGAGTAGAGAATCTTAATCCTATCCACCTTCGCAACTAAAAAAATGTTGGAAAAGTTGGTTTTATCTTTCCTTCAGTTTATATTCTTAACAGTTGTGGTTTTTATCACCTTTAGTTTATGTCATCAAGATTGTGTATCAAGTTGAGCTGACTTGTAAGAATGTTGCTCTAAACCTCTTATCATTTAATAATCTTAATGCTCAATCTCTTTGTAAGAAAGAACTTATCTGATAAAAAATAAAATGTTCACTCACTGGCTTGAGGAACGATTTTCTTTTCAGTCCAATATTTGGTCTTTACGAATTAAAGGTTTCAGTTCCTTTATATAAGAAGGTTCTTGGATATAAGTGTCACCTTATATCCAAGGAGTCATCTGTTTCTTCTTACTATGTTTGTAGTTTTTTTTGTTTTTGTTTTTCTTCTTTTCTTCTTCTTCCTTTATTTTACGTCTTGGTTTAGAATAATTTATGTTGAATACAAGACAGATGAATCAGCTACTTTATTTTCAATTGTGATGCAAACATTGTCACTATAAACATGACTCATCTTTGAGAATCCATATCAGATCACTGAATGTAATTAGATTTTGGTTTCAGGTACATAGTTTTATACCTTTTAGTATCAATTGAAAGATTATTTAAACTCGCCAAGTCAACTTGAACAGTTTATTTTCAAACTAAAATAATATTTTCGAGCTGAGTGAAGCGAAGCTCTCATACTACACTTGGCATTTGGTTGGACCCATACTGCTTCTGTACGGTTGAAACAATTCGCACAAAATTCATAGTGACCAATCACAGGAAGGTATAAATCTGAAATGGTCCAAATTGGTACACAGGGGTACGGGATGCAAAAGTTAAAATAGTATATGTCCTTCATGATGCTTGTCGTTGAAAAGCTCTTTAAGAGTACATTTATTGTTGTTATGTTAACTTTTTAAATAAAAAGAACTTTTTATATACTACGTTTTTTGTCTTAAATCATATATTTGAAACCCTTCAAAATAAAGATCGGAAATATGGGTCATGTCAAAACAAATAAAATAACTTGCGGATTTTTTTAGAATTAACTTTCCATATTGCGGATTTCTTCCGAACTAACATTCCATATAGCAAAATTTGCTGAATACGAATTAAATTCTGCTGAAAGATGGCTAAAAGTATTAAAATAATGCATTGTCATCGTGTTCAGAGCTACTCTAAAAGTTTCAAATGTCTAACTACTCGGGAAGTTAGTTAAAAATCTATTGTAAGATTTGTACTGGACCCACAAACAAACAAGAAAGCAAGCTAATAAAAACGTAGTAAAAATAGAGAAACAGGCCAAAATGCTTTTTAATTAAAAATGAGAAATTGTTTTAGATCCGATTTCAGCTGTTTATAAATAAAATGTTCATTTTTTTCAAGCTCAGCTCAATATTGCAAGCAGACAACTGCACTGCACAGCCAGTAATATCATTTGCATCATCGCCGAAATTTTGTCATTTTAAGCCTCCTCGGATATTATTGATCGCCAAATTGTAAATGCTTCACAAGTTCATCGTACTTAGGTAAGATATATCTCGTAAAGGGCTTTGTCCTGCTCAACAAGACCGGACAAGGGTCCTACAACGCCATCCAATTACTCTTCAAGTTATCTTCCAAATCTTCTAGCCATCGTATTGAATTTAGCTGATTCCATAAAGTTCTTAATACAAAGACGCATTTAAGTTAATCGTTCATTTTCCTTTAACTCATCCTTATCAAGTGATTGAATAAAATATCTCCGAGTCATAATACTATCGGGACCATGAGGATGCTTTTGTTACATTAAGTTTCGATTTCGTTCGGTCTTCCCGTAGTAAGGTGGGGGATGCTCTCCCGATAGTACCGCTACTTTAACGGAGGTATTAGACGCACCTTTTCAAAGCTTCAATATAAAACTTCACTTCATCCTAAAGCGAAAGTTTTACCTCAGCAGGTAGTTGAATAGAAGCAAACTGCAGATTCAACACTCTTTCACGAGTGAATGACTTCAGAAAAACTCTTAAACATGACGTCCGTGACCCACCTTCGGACGAAAACCCGCAATTATTTCTAGTTACAAGTTTACTTCAATTACATAGACTTACTTTCTTTTAAACATAGTAATTACCTTCTTTTACTTAAACAAATTTCTTTCTCAATAAAAACTTTCAATCAACACGTTTAATTTCAATAAACAAAATATTTAAAATAAAATCTGGTTCCTTCTTTTGATCAAAGTGGGTCATCTTCGAAAGGTTAACCAGTCAAAGGATTGTATACCGTCTTATGCCCTACTTAATTCAAAACAAAAAACTGTACCTGCTACAAAGTTAAAAACCTTTAAAATAATAAATCTAAAATACAGACGGACCTTTATACATAATTAATTCAAATCGATCTTTCTAAAATAGATATTTTTTTAATCCGCGCTTCCTTTTACTTTACCTTTTTTTTATTTGTTAACTTTCATAATTTACCGGTTTTAATTTTTTTGTATCTAAATTACATTCCATGGAAATGGAAGTTTTAATATTTATTTATTCTTCTTTTTTTCCTATCTCCATGTTTAAATAAATACTTAAATTGATTTAATTTATAAATAACCTTCTGGAAAATTNATATATATATATATATTTAATAACTAGGTTAAAAAAAACACCTTTCACTCTAACTTCCTAATATGTGGAGGAGAAAACAGGCGAAGATTTAACAACTAAAGATTCAATGTAACTCGTTGGAGTGAAAATATGAAGAGTTATTAAAGTAACAAATGCTAATTGTTCTTTACACAAAGCCGATTTTATAAGCATATTATCCTTTTGCGTGCTTTTTAAACAAAAGGTACATTCTTAGGTATTTAATTCCTTTTAAACAAGTTGGTGGTACAGATTAGAGATCCTATCAATGTAATATTAAATTAGTTGTAAAACCAGTTACTTTTAGTTTTGTTTCTTCTATTTCTCTTTGCTCTAGTTACTGTGATAGTTTTTTTTTTTAATTATTGTTCCCCGAATCGAGTAGGAACCTCACTTAAGAGTTGTTAGGCGTAGGAAAGATCACATGAGAAGGATCGTCAAATAACCGTAAAAATAATAATTATGAAAAAAGGGAAAACAAAATATCGAGTAACCAGCCGTGAACTTGTCATTTAAAAGAGAAATGTGTCGTATAAAATCATTTTCGATTCATTTAACTGAAGGCGATAGGAATGTGTCACGATTTTTTTTTTTTTTTTTTTTTTTTTTTTTTTTTTTTTTTTTTTTTTTTTTTTTTTTTTTTTTTTTCTTTTCTTTCCTTTTTGTTTTTTTCTTATCTTTCCGATCTGATTGATATTAAAATTATTGGGTGATCAATTAGAATTACAGTAAAATAAAACGTAATTAGGTTAATACCAACAAAAGCAAAGATAAAAGTTAATAGTTGAAAACCACGAATTTTATATTGAGATTGTTTTCATAATATTTCTTATGACATTTGTTTAAGATATTAGTATTTAACTTAACGGAAGCTATGGGATCGTTCCGAAGAAACTTTTTTTTAAGTCTCATATTTATAAATTCAAAGCCAAAAACAACAGGGATATTTTTAGTTCCATGTCTTTTGGTTTTTTGAACAACCATCTTTGAAACTACTAATCCGATTTTACTGAAATTTGTATAGTAAGGCATAATTAGCCCATTGTCGGTCCCATATAAATTTCTACCTTCTGCACTCATTTGTTTCTCTTCTCCATGCCCAGTAACATACATTTGTTTACTCCAATATCTTCAATGCTCATATGATANGGTCCCATATAAATTTCTACCTTCTGCACTCATTTGTTTCTCTTCTCCATGCCCAGTAACATACATTTGTTTACTCCAATATCTTCAATGCTCATATGATATTTAAGAAATATAAATAGTTTGTTGGAAGTAGCCCGCAGATAGCCCCATAGATTAATTTCAACCATTTAGGCTCTTTAAATTTTGCTACATTGACACTTTACTGCGTGGAAAAAATCAAATCAAAATTCTCAGAAACTTTACTTTTGTGGGTCTTGAAATCATGTATTAAAGTTTAAAGCGTTTTTGATAAATAGTTTTAATGGCATGTCGAATTTTCTGCAAACATTTAATTATTTTAAGCCGATAATAAGATGAGGCATGCTTCACTTTAATGATCGCCACGTTCACTTAACAGGGCCACTTAATGATCAGTCTTGCGTTCACTTTAATGATCAGTCACTTCACTTTAATGATCACCACGTTAAAGTGAAGTGACTGATCCCCTTATTATATAGGTGTTAGGTGTGCCTCTCAGGACTTAATGAAATGAAGAAAAAGGGTCTATAAGGATTGAGGGTTAGATCCTAATAAAAAAAATGCTCTCCTACAATAACACCATCGATTCGATTTGGACATTGGAAATAGTTAGATTCAAAGTACAAGTAAATCCAGTTTTTAAACTTATACAACAATAAACAACATCAAAATTGCTATTATCAGCATCAACAATACTTAACACTACTGTTCAAGGTAGAACACGTGTAAAGGCGCCCATACACGATCAAATATTTTGCGCAAACCCGATGACGGAAAAATTTAGGCCATACACGTCAAACATCATGTTTGCGCAAACATCAAACAGCCCCATGCACGGTCAAAATGTTTGACCCTGTATGGGGGCCTTAAGTGATATTGGTTAAATGAAAATGAAAACAAAAAATAAAATTTATAAGTTTCGTTATAAATTCAAGTAAAATGGAATGCTAGACACAAGCACCATCTGGTTGAAACCACATCAATTTAGATTTTCGTGTCATCTAGTAAAGAATCTATAATTCCATAGAAACTGGCTGTTTGGAATTCCATAAGACTGGTCGCATCAATTAAACCAGTTGGTTTCAGTCTAAGAGTTGATGAACTGGAACCGAACTCTTAATGCAAGAAAGCAGGCAGAAGAGAATTCCTCAGGGTTCCTGTTGACTTCCAGGATATAAAGAAGAAAGGCAATAAAGTCTTAAGTGGATGTCCCGTTATACCATCCTCAACCTTTGACAATCCGAGATATAAAGAATCAAAGAATCCATTTGAAGAGTTATAAATAATGATAATTTAGATATGTGTAAAAAGAAGGTTATAAATAAACCTTAAGAAATCACGAAGCACTTATCTTTTACAGGCATTAACGTTTCAGAAGTTGTTTTACTATAATTTACAACTTTAATACTGATATTAACAAAAATAATATGTAATTATGAAAAAAAAGTATGTTATTATTACTTTATAATAACTGTTCTTTATAGGAATTCAAAAAACTACATTAAATCTAATTATCTAGGATTGTTTATTAAGCGGAAAAGTCTAAAGAAATACCCACACTCATTTTTTTCTCGAAGCTAATTCAAAAAGGAACAGAAACTCAAAAGGTAGTGTTATATTCTGTTAGAATTTACTTTTTTAATTATTCCTGTGCATTTAATTGTATGCAATTATGGTAAGTAGAAGTCTTACTTCTGTTTAAAATCAGTGTAGCTGAGAGTAATCAAAGTAGATAGTGTACTCAAAACTCGCTTAAAACCCAAGCCACACAGGGACACACGGTGATGGTTCGATTTTAAAGTGGTGAAACATATTTTACATTGATGATGAAATCGAATTAAAGAATATTGGATCATCTCTTTTTTAACAAGCTATTACTTAACATGCAATGTTTGTATGTATGTATGTTCGGGTCAAATTTTGCAACGGAATTTTAAAGCAGTTATCCTCAACCGATTGGATTAAAATTTTGCAAGCACGTTTAGTTTGGAAGACAACGTATGGTTAGCTAAGTGAAGTCATTCTAAATGTAATATGGCGGGCAGTTCAGTATGGCGGACTAGTTATTTATTAAGAACGCCCGTCATATGGGTATCAAATGAAAGGGTTTGCTGTGAAGATTACGAATAAAAGCTTGTTTTTTAAAATATTTCTTTTTATAATCAACTTATCATTTGTGTTTGTATGTTCGGGTCAAATCTTACGATTGAATTTTAAAGAAGTTATCCTCAACCGATTGAATTGGAATTTTGCAAACACGTTTAGTTTGGATGATGACAATGCACGGTTAGCTAAGTGACTTCATTCTAAATGCAATATGGTGGACAGTTCAAGATGAAGGACTAGTTATTTATTAAGAACGCCCACGATATGCGGGTATTAAATGAAAGGGTTTGCTGAGAAGAATTCAAACAGAAGTTTGTTTTTAATTTTTTTTTTTTTAATAAAATTGTCAATACTAATGTAGTATCTTGTTTAGGTGTCAAAAAAACGGGTAAAGGGGATGGGAAACCTCTAGCCTTTACAAGATGTGTAGATCACTAGATGTTTAAAGTGGCCAGAAGTGTTAAGGCCCTTAACACGGTTATTTGTTTGCGCAAACATTTTGACCGTGTATATGGGGCTGTTGGATGTTCGCGCAAACATGATGTTTGACTTGTATGGCCTAAATTTCCGTCATCGGGTTTGCTCTAACGGTTGGTGCAAAATGTTTGATCGTGCATGGGAGCCTTAAAGTTCCTACAATTCGACAATAACCTTTTAATTAAATAAATAATTTTTCTGTTAATTTATTCTGCCAATTTACTGATTTAATACCCTTCATGACTTGAGATGCAAAAGAAAAAATAAAGACTGTATCTAAATCAATATCTTAAAATAGAAATATAATATAAAATTGAAACAGCTGCTCTGCGGATAAACCGTTTATTTTTACTCATCTAAATATTTATTTTGTCGCTTAATAAGTTTTAAACTGAATCGAAATTTTAAGAAAGAAAAACAAACGATATTTGAATAAGATGACTATATTTTTACTATCTTATAATATAAACCCTTCAAAGACATTAAATTGAATGATTCAATTTATTTATAAAGATCCTAATACTTTTGTTTTAGGGTTTTTTAGTCATTAGTATATAATATTATTTGTTATAATGATTAATTTTATGTCTGGTGACTGTAATTTTTTACTCATGCTAAATCAACACCGGATATGACAAATTTGTATTTTGATAAATATTTGATTATTTATTACATTACAAAATTTCCAGTATTATTCACCAACAGAGTTGATATATTTTATTTCTATTTTTACTTTTTCAACATATTCCAATCTACACTCTAAAATAATACTTGAATAATAAATTGATCAGAATATTATCAACACCAAAACACATTTGTTAATGCCATCCTGGTTGGACATATCATAATTATAATCACTAATAAGAAAAATACTACTAAATAATATATAATATTATTCTTTCTCAAGACAATATACTAGAAAAGCAAACTTATCATAGCTAATACCATCCTAGTTGGTCATTATCACAATCACCAATCAGAAAATATATTGTTCTTTCTCAAGACAATATACTATAAAAGCAACCTTATCACTGCTAATGCCATCCTAGTTGGTCATTATCATATCACCAATCAGAAAAAATATTGTTCTTTCTCAAAGCAATACTAGAAAAGCAAGCCTATCATAGCTTATATTGCTCTTATATAGGCCATATGTTTTTTAATATAGCTACTAGAAAAAATCGCATATTCTTAATTCATCTAAATAGATCTTTAAAATGACATACAACAAGCCTTATATGCATAAACTTATTAAAATTTTCATGTCGGCTATATTTGTTTTCAAAATGGCGCAAAAAACCTTTGTGTCAATAGTTACACATGTTTAAGGCCTTTAAAATTATGTACATGATATTATGCTAAGAACATTTTTTTTAGCCATCCACCATATTGAAAATATTAAATATAAAAATTTTTATAATTACATAATCTTTTCCTACTCTTCAAGACCATTAATACGATTTATAACATTGTAATACTGACTAAATACTTTTTGGGTAGTTGCTCACCATTTTAGTAATTTCACCATCTTAAAAACATTAGTGTAAAAATTTCAAAAAACTATACAGTTGTGATAAGTGCTAAAATTCGTCTCTGTGCCAAATTTCGTTTAAATCGTTCAATTTTACGCCATTTATCGAGAGACAATCTGACAAACAAATTTTTAAAAACCTAAGTCTCTGAATTGAATTGATCCTACTACGCTCGTTCAATGATCTAGAATTTTAGATGAAAACCATATCGTGAAGAATACGAGGTTCAGTTAGTCATCATCAATCATCAAATCATCAGTCGACGTAACAATTTTTATCTCCAGGCTGCTAGTACATGTAGAATTAGAATTACTTTTGCGTCTTACTTTCCTCCTGAACTTTAAGATAATCTCGTGTAAAATTCCCTTTTTATTACGAACTAACCTATTCTCAGTGATCAATGTCTATCTGGGTTCAAAAAGAGATTTTTTTTTTTCTTCTTCTTCTTCTTCTTTTTATGGACTTTTTTGTTGACTAAAGATGGATTTCTAAACTTATACATATATTTATATGTCTAGATTTTATTTTTCTTCACAACTATTAATTATTTTTATCTTCATTTTCCAATCTATGAACAATTTGAAATAAAAAAAAAAAAAATTAAAAAAGTCTTTACTAGAAAGATATTGTTATATTTCACTTTTATCGGAATGTGAGAAACCACGCGATAGCTAATTGTACAAAGATTTTTTTTTTTTTTTTACAATTAAATCGTCTATAAAACTAAATAACTACAGAAGAAGTAAAAGCTACTGTGAACAAATGTCTAATTTTACACTAAGTGAAATCGAAAACTACGCTATTTTTTTCCCACAGTTTTTATAGGTCGCTAATTATAACTATTTTTACAATTAAATATCATGACACTAACATCATTATATTAAAAATTATTGTATAAAATACAATTACTCACACACACTTTTTTTAGATGGTGAAAAAAGATTGTAATATTTGTGTTTTTAATTGTAAAGGCATGAATTACCTGCAATTATTTTCAGAAGAGTGAATGTGTAAGATTACTGATCTATACATACTTTGTTGTTTATATTTATATTTCTAGTAGCCATTTAAGAAATGAATGCAATGTATTCCCATTTTAAAATCTATTGGTGTTAGGTATTTGTACAGTTAAACAGTCATACGAATTTAAAGAAATTGTCTCTTCTTTAAAAATATAAACAAGTAAGATAATCACCTGTTTCTGTTTGATTAAGTTAAAATTATAAGTGTAAAATTTTAATACATTGTAGCATATTCTTATTTCTCACTTCAAGACCTTTAAATTGATGTATAACATGTAAAATATGCCTCTCCATCTTGAAAATATTAAGTGTGAAAACTCCAAAAAGTGTACAGTTGCCTCAAATGCCGAGATGCACCTGTGTGTCGAATTTTATGTTCCTTAGTTATTCCAGTTTATGAATTGAAACAAGCCTACGGACAGATATGGAACAAGACTAACGGGCAGACAGACAGACGAGCCATTATATAAGGTTTAAGGTTTACGTTATATAAGGTTTCTCTTCGTACTTCGTACAGAATCTTAAAATCAGCTTTTGGGAACTAAACAACCATGATTATAATTGCTTGCTTAGTTGTAAAAACTTTTTTATTAGGTTGCTCTTACTGTTGATGTTTGATTTTAGAGCGTTATTGAAGCACCATCTTGAAGAGATCTTCAAGAAATCTGTACAAAGTACAAAAAGAAACCTAATATAACGGCTCTGTCCGTTGGTGTCGTCTGTCCGTTGCCTTGTTTCAATTTATAAACTACTATAGCTAGAAACATAAAATTTGGCACACAGGTGCATTTCGGCGTTTGAGGCAACTGGACACATTTTGGAGTTTCAACAATTAATATTTCCAAGATGGCGGCCCGGCCAATATGGCGGGTGACTAAAAAACAGTTTTTAGTTACCATGGCATGTTATACATCGATTTAAAGGTCTTGAA
Source organism: Gerris buenoi (assembly GCA_001010745.2). Lineage (NCBI taxonomy): Eukaryota > Metazoa > Arthropoda > Insecta > Hemiptera > Gerridae > Gerris > Gerris buenoi. Next base: position 141,507 of record KZ651295.1, read on the forward strand.
GTGTAGAAAGAATATGCAACTATTACACTTAATATTTAAACTTAATTGTACAGAAACCGGCGATTATCGCCTCACGTACTTACGTGAAACGCGCCTTACTTGTTTAAAATTCAGCTGTTTTAAAAAAATAGAAAAAAATAATAATTTGGGAAACAGGCTCTTATTACATTTCTTAATTGCCTCAGCTGTTAATCCTATTTTTGTCATATATCCGCAAGGATGAGCCTATTTAAGCGTTCTGAATAGGTTAGACTTAAATGTATGTTTATTTTGCCTAATCCCAAAGCAGTTGTTTGCATTTTAGCTCATTTTGCTGTACATGTGTCTGAAATGTTGTGAAAGATGTGAAATATTAGTGTTTTAATAAATCTGTTTCGTACAAAGGTTTTCGTACAATATTTTTTTAAAGCAGCTTTCGTTAAAGTAACAAAAAGAAAAATGTTCAAAATCAATCATGCTAATCTACAGGTACGCTCTAACATCTGGCGTATATGACCGGTAGGTCGGATCTGTAAGAGATTTTTTAATCAAGCAAGAGCTAATGATAGCCTCATGGAAGTCAAAAACTGCTTTGAGAAATATATCATATGACGATGATACGATGATATATACACGACGAGAATCCTTAATTTACTATCGCTCCAATGTCTGAATTTCTTTGGTTCTTGTGTAGTTGATGTGTTAAAGTTAAAAGCCCCCTCCCTTGCTTAATTAAAAGTCATGATTCGTTTTCCTGAGAAGTCATAATGTTTCAAAATTAATGTAATCCTCTCATTACGAGCAATGCAACATAAGTCATATTCATAGTGATGCTGATCTCTTTGTCCAATACTGACAAATAAGTAATTTTAAGTGAATCAGGCTGAAATTCTAGAATTACCTTTTTCTTTAGATATAATCGATATGCAATCGGCTGAAACGATTTTTTCAAGAGCATTATACATATAGACAGGAATACACTCTAGCTTCGAGAAATATAATTACAACATTTTATATTATTTTTAACATAAACGGATTAATATTTATGATATATATATATTTTTTTATACGTAATAAAAAAAGTATTATCATTGGGATGTTAAAAAGTTAGAACTGAATTATAGTATGTAGTATGTTATGTAGTGCTAAAAAATATGTTTCTGAAAATTAGCTTTAATTTTTCAGAAAATGCTTATTGCTGCTACAATAAAGAAATAAATGTATTTCTATATAAGCATTTAGACACTATTCTATAAATAGACACTATTTATAAGACACTAATTCTATTAATATTGTATTCAGACAAAATTTTATAGAGAATAAACTATAACTAAGAAGGGATCTTACATACATCAAAATACCCAAATAAGTTGTAAGAACAAATTATTTGAATGATTATATATCTTTGTTATACATCTTGTCCTTGTCTAAAAGAAATTTAGATTATTTGATGCATCATTGTCGGCACTACGCTAAATTATATATTATTTGAGATAGATAATATTACATTATCTATAATTTACATATATAAGAATTAAATTACATATATCTAATCATATGGTAGTATTTTCAGAGAAAAATTATCACAATGAAGCAAAAATTTGATTTTTAAGATTTGATGTTTTTTATCTTCATTAAGGTATTTCTTACGTCTTAACTCATAACTTCTTTGACAAATCAGCATAACATCATGTATCATTCCAAATTGGAGGAATTCACACTACTAATCTATCCGATTTGATCGTTAAAATGGCTCAGTTTTATGGGTTATGAAGTTCGTATTTTGGTTATTTTTATTCAAACGATTTCTTTAGAGCCGCAGATCACTCTTATTTTTTCTCATATATATACCATTTATAACGAAATGAAACCTTTTTTTCCACTTGGGCTGGATTGTATTTGGAAATCGCGTGACTTACAAATAGGCTATTATTGTTATATTCTTCCCAGTAGAACTAGATGATCCGTGACCTACTGTTATGAAATAAAATAAGTTACGATAAGTGTTAGAGCATAAAAAAAACTCTTTATTGTATTAGACATATGAGCGTCTATGGAGGACTTATTAAAGGAATAATATAAATTGTTTGGGCAAATAAATTCAAACTGGTGTCTTAAACGAAGTAGCTTTCAGCCTTCCTTAGTGCCAATTGAGGATAAAAATTACTTGCTTACTCCCATGGCGTTACATCCCTTGTAGGGACTGAGCCTCCATTCTATCAGCCCATGTCTTCCGATCTTGAGCCACAGATCGCCATCTTCTGAGCCCTAAGTGGCGCAAGTCATCTTCAACATCTTGGAGCCATCTTTGCCTGGGTCTTCCTTGGATCCTACGTTCTCCAGGATTCTGAGAAAACTGCATTTACGACCCTTTCTTTTTTCATTCGATGAAAGTGTTCAAGCCAACAAAATCTGCTGCTTTTGATATCTCCCTCTATAATATCTGGCTCTATATACAGGAAAACTAGTTACACTAATAAAAAAAAAAAAAATATATATATATTTGTTATAAGTGAGTCTATTACATCTCTATTACGTGTCGGAGATCAACATAACACTCACGAAGTCATTTTCAGTTTGCGTTTTTGACGTGGACGTGGAGAGACACTTAATGTTTATTTCTTGTTCTATTGGTAAGTGTAAGGTCATTTAATAGTGATACTATACCATTAAAATGATGTATTAGACACTGTTGCAGTCACCTATTTAACTAAAACTGGATAAAAATAATACATTTTGTGGTTATATGTTGCCTAATGGTTCTCCCATTTCTACATTGAAATTTGGCTCAAATCTGTTACCGAAACCCTATAAATAAACTGAGAAGCCCCCAGAATAATTTAATTTCCGAATACATAATTGGTCAATAGCAATTAAGTTATTACTCATGTTTCATTCGAGGTATCTAGGTAATATTCTTCTGCGAAGATTAAGCTATGGTAATACTGGCTCCTAACTATACATATGCTGATGTTGATGATTGACAAGAATTGTGCCTATTAATTTAGTCTACTCATTTATGTGTGTTTCCTAATGCATCTATTAGGCTCCGATTCTTAAATAAATAACATAAATATAAAGTAAACTTAAAGAAGCACGATGTTTTGAAGAGATTGTCCGTAAATTTCCAGTAGAAATTAGAATCAAGGATTATGAACCAGATATCTACTAAAATTAAATGTTAGATTACCTAAAGGCCCCCCCCCCCCCCCCCCC
>KZ651295.1:145410-181500 GCA_001010745.2 Gerris buenoi
TGTTAAGGCTTAAGGTTTATTTTTATTTTATTTTTATCAGTGAATATATATTTTCTTATTTTTATAAAAAAGGCATAGCAATTGTTTATTTTAGATGTATGTTGTTTTGTTGTCGTCTAAGGAGTTTGGATTCAGTAGGTCCGGTTAAGATCTGAGTCTTGTACTCTGACCTCTCCAGTATAAACAAGGCTCCTAGCCTAGCAGCTCAGTCTGTGTGCAACCTCCAAGGACACAGTAGCCAGTTTAGTTTCTAAGGCCTGCTAGATTTCTAAGAGCAGGCAACTCTTGGCTTCCATCAAGAAACTCTTGATTTGATGTGGACCTGGACCAGACACCAACTTTGTGGACCTGGACCAGACTCTTTTCTTCTCTCTTTTCTGGACTCTTCTTTTCACCACCTTCCAATCAATAGGACTTCACTCTACACCATCACCAAAAGCTGTAATTATTGTATATACTTTATTGTTTCCAGCTGCTTAGAGCGGCAGCTAAATATACATCTTCTGTTAAAAATTAAAGGGTGTTTAATTAAGATTATTCCTTACTATATCTTTACAGTTGGGGAAAGCAAGCGGTGCTATTGCATCGCCCTTGCTCCAACATATATATCTATTTAGATGTTATTATATCTATATGAAGACCAACAAATCAAACCTATAATTTATTTTTATTGGAATAAATGTGGTTGCCTTAGCTCGGCAATAACAAGCCATTTCGAAGTGAGTCGTCTCCGTTGATAACAAATAATTTCGAGGTGAGTCGTCTCTGTCGGTACACTTATATACAATTATATAAGTGATTAACTTTCGCTGGGTCTACACTTTTGTATGTAATCTGGCCTCCCTCACATTTTTCTGCTCCAAATACCAAGAGTTTGTAGATCCTTCTCAGTTCATTATCAATCCGCTGCTTCTAGGTCTTCTATTTCTTCTCGTGACTCTGCTTGAGCTTCTACATTATTATCTTTATCGTCATTAATTTGTTTACATTTATTCAAATTTGGTCCAAAATGAACTTATTCAGCGATACACGTAAGGCCAAATTACACAATATTCATTAGACGGAGTCCATAGCGTAATACATAATTGCAATCGATTCAGTACTGATAAAAAAAAGTGTTGTTCAGAGTATCGAGAGCAAGAGCACAACTACAAATCAAGTGAATAGTGCAACTACAAAAACTTTTACTTTGGTCACAAAACAAAATATAGGTAACTTTTAAGCTAAGATGTATCTCCTTTGAAGAAAACTGCAACTAAGGGCTATATTTTTACAAGTCCAAAGAGTAGGGATACGAATTGCGACTACGAAGTGTAAAGCGAAATAAACTGAAGAGTTTTAACTGGAACTTGACATTATTATTGAAGCATTAGTAGCGAGAGTAGTATGACTTCAAATTTTTAAAGATTACCTGAAGATGTTTAAAAATATCATTTAGAAATATGAACAATCCAAAAGGTACTTGGTTTAGAACTGGGAAGATTTTACTTAATCCCATGGTTTTTATGATTTAATCTTAAGACTTTGGACCATATACAATTCATAGATGATGCCAATGATGTTAAATTAAGTAAATTCATTTTATTGAGGCCAGTAGAAGCAAATTACGCTGTTATTTTACTTTTAGACTCTTCTAAAATGTTTTCTACATGCTGGATAAATAGTTTTACAACAAGAGTAATCATATGAGTTAAATTCTATTTAAATTAAGCTTCTAAATTATCTAGGAAATTATTTCTTACGCATTAAGAGTTGACAAAAATTGTGCACATTTACATAAATTGACTGCTTACTCGACGTTTTTCCTCAGAAATATTGCTCTCGTTATAATGTTATCACTGTTAAAGAATTGGCAGAATAATTGTTTTTAAAGGTTATATTCATGCAAGTTAGTTTATCTTATAGCTTAAAGTCGCTTTTGAAATAGCGTCTGTAGATTTACAGCGGACAAGAGCAGAACGTGTTTTGGTAAATTTATTGGCCCCGAACATTTTAGCTGAATCAATCTTGATTTAGTTAGATAAAGCCAACAACGACCTCTTTGAAGTAATAATTTACTAGGAAAGGGAAGTCAGTGTAGCTTAAGCTCCTTGTGCCGTCTGCTCGACTAACTATGAATCGAGGGCGAAACAAGGTCGTGGGTTCGATCCCCTGTCATGGTGCTCTGATTTACATAGCATACTATTGATCTCACCATACTTGCTTTGGTGGTATATTGGTGCGAGAAGTGGCTGGAATTCTCTGCCACAGGGCAGGACCGGTGATAGGGAAGGGCAACATGGTTAATTGCCCAGGGGCTCGGGCTTTGAGGCTCCTCAGACTAGAGTGGGCTGAAAATCCCGAATTTTTGAAATCGAAAAACGGGAACCTAAAATACCTTGTGCCAAATTTTGGCCAAATCGGATGACACTTAGGACTCCCGAAGAAGCCTTGAAACTTTTGATTTTCTAAAAAAAAAAAAAAAAAAAAAAAACCTAAAGGAATTATGTATAGGTATGTATGTATTTTTTTTCTTTAATAACATTTTTTTTAACCGTTTGGAGTATATAGGCACTAATGCAATGGTTGCTAATGATATACTTAATTAAAATTATAAAAAGTATTATGTTTTCATTAAATGCATCGTAGTGTATGTATACACATTAAATCCCTTAATCAATTTAACTCCAAGTTCGGACATTGGACATTGCTAGTGGAAAATATTTAAATTTAAGTTTATTTTTGAACCTTCAGATATATTAAAAATATGAAAATTAAATTTAAAATTTTTATGTGCAAGGCTAGTTCAACAACTTCAAAATTGTTGGGCAATTTTTTTTATAATAAAAATAAGATTTGGCTAAGTGCTTTTTATATCGGTAAAGTGTTTTTTTGTGAAGATGTCCCTTCCAAGAAAATACATGAATATAATAAGAAATATCACGAATGCTCTATATTTAGATAATTTGCAATGCTACCTAAATGTTAAGACGATATTTGCATGGTAAGGAGAAAGATTTTGAAGAAACAACGCACATTATGTCGAATGTAAATCGTAGAGTACCCGGATCTCACATTTGCCTAAAGGCACGTGAATGCTGTCACCTGGTTTGCCACAGGGTTAGTAACAGGGTCCAAATAAGGGCCTAATTGCTAGGTTCGATCAGGTTGGTCCTTGCCTAACCATGAAATTAGCACAATCTCGGGCGCAATCTCTACTGAAGGATTCTAAATTATTACTCGTCGTTAACTTCTTTTCAAATTTTTGTTCTCCTTTAACAGCATCCTTCAGTCACCTGATTTTATTTATTAGCCAGATTCATGTGTTTTGTTGTTATTCTGTTTTTTAATAAGATTAAATAACTATTTTATTTTTGTTATATATAAACGCTATTATTCAGATTTTGATAATTATGCTAATATTTAAAAATGTCAGTTACTAATAAACGAGTGTATTTTCCTTCAGGTGAAATAAATGTGTTGAATTTTTTTTCTTCTCAAAAGTTCATCATCTTCTCAATTTTTCAATCTCAATTGTTTTTGCCTAATGAAACAATTAAAATACATACCTATGCATATTTTTTTACATTTTTAACATTTAGGTTCCAATATCGTAGAAAGCTAAAGAAAATGCTTCTTATACTTAGGTACAATACTTTCACTTTCAATCGTCTTTTAATATTCCTTTAGCGTACAAGAGAACATAGAAAGTGAAAAAATTGTACTATGTTCATAGTTCCTTAAGAATGTATATGTATGTTTATGCTGCTATTATTATTTCATGCTTATTAGTCCCATTTTATTAACTATCCACGATTAAGTAATGTTTATATTTGACAAATAAAGATAAATTGAAAAAAATAAATTGAAAATTGATTTATTAAAAATGTGTATTATAAATGTTCGGTGCTCTCGACAAAAATTTTACTTGTATATTGAAAGGTAAAATATGTTTAAATTAGTAGTTTTTAATTTATATTTTTATTTAATTATGAATTTGTATATGAAATAGATATTTTATGGTTAACATTTTTTTAAAATTATGGTGAAAATAGAAATAAAAATATTTTATCTCCAGTAGGGAAAAAAAGTTATGATTTTGGATTAGTTTAGAGGGACTAAAGCGGGTCTTTTCTTCCCTGAACTCAAAAAGTAGGGAGAAAAAGTAAAAAGTAGGGCGAAAAAGTAAAGTAGGACGAAAAAGCAAATACTGCCAACTTAATTATTTTATAAATAGTAGAGAATGAATGGCTAATGTAATGAAGTTGTTAAAATCAGGTTGGCGGCATTGCTTTTTTATCATTGTTTATAACCTGCATTTAAATAACCTTCTATTTCAATTTAATTTGAATTTTTATTTGTTTTTAATATTGAATCTCTCATATCTGCTAATTAAAGTGCTAATAATTATTATTTATTAAAATAATAAATAAAAACTGTGCAATTTACAAAAATGTGTATTTTCTTTCAACTGGAGATAAAATATTGTATGTACCACGAGAGTAAAGTGCTTTTATTCCCCTTGCGATAATTATCTCCCTCGGCTTCGCCTCGGGAGCTAATTGGTGTTATTCCCTCGGCTGCGCCTCAGGAATTACGGACCATGGTTTCTTCGGCTTCGCCTCAAGTACCAACTTTTTCGCTAAGGGAGTAATGACTTACTTTACTCCCTAAGTGCATAAATAACTATAATACAACAATGCAAAGCCTAGATCAATTGAACATTTCGATATCTTATTTATATCTTATTTTCGACATTTTAAGTGTATTATTTACCTGTATGTAGTAAATATATACAGTATACTAACAAGTTTTGTAATACATCTGTGATCTATTTATTTTAATTAAAACATTTTGAGTGAAATAATTAAAAGAAACAGATTGATATTTGATGTTGTTTTATATATAAATAACACAAATCGACGAGAACTCAGAATATTATAATCTCTGCTCTGATTTTGGGAAGAGAAATTAATTACAACAAGGGTTGAATATTCGGAGAGAAATGTGGTCGAATATTTGAGGGGATGAATCTGGAAAATGAATGAGGAAAAACAAAACTGTAATGTCAGAGGTCCGGAAATGATTAAAACAGATTTAAACAGATTAACAAGGTTCTGACGTATTGATCTTTATGGTTAGTCTTTATTAAACATCCCAGCGATAATTACAAATTCTAGGTAAAATTAATAAAGGTTCTGGGAAGTTAAAAGAGGAGATTGCATATTTTATCAAATGTTTAGCATGTTCGAAGTTATTTACATCTTATAACAACGTCGTTCCATTAAATTTTGCTCAAATTATAAGGGGAGTAGATCTAAAGACTGTATCTGCTATCTCATCTTATTGGACAATATACAGCTTTATTACTCTTACTCTATCAAATTTATGTTAGAAATATTTAGTAAAATAGCTATTTAACCATTCCAGAAATCTGTAGCTTCGAAGATGATAACATATTTATTTCTTAGATAATAGGGAGATAATTATCATTTTTTTATAAATATATAATCGAGTAGATTCCGACGATACACCTCGAAATGATTGGTTACAGCTAAGTTAAGGCAACCACATTTATTCCAATAAAAATAAATGTTTGTTTTGATTTGTTGGTCTTCAAATAGATATGTTATATAAATAGATATAGTAAAATATAAATCAATTTACTTAATTTTACTTTTTTTTCAAATATAATCTTTGTTAATATCCTAAAGAAAATAATTTCAATGAGCCCTTCGGTCTATTTCATTGTTAATGAAGAAAAATTTTCATTTTTTTCTGCTACTTAGTTACTTACACAAATAAGTTAAGTTCGGATAAATGTCCTATTAACTGTTTTATTCAATACGAGCCGTTAAGCCGTGGCAACTTAATTTATTATTATAAAAAGTAAAATTTAGTAAATTAATTTAGATAAATATTTATATAAGTTATTATATCTAATTAAAGACCTCCAAATCAAAACACAAATTTTTTTTATTGGAATAAATGTGGTTGCCTGAGCTTAGCAATAACAAATAATTTCGAGGTGAGGNTTCGATCTAATTAAAGACCTCCAAATCAAAAATTTTATTTATTGGAATAAATGTGGTTGCCTTAGTTTAGCAATAACAAATAATTTCGAGGTGCTTCTTCAGAACACTATTCGATTATAATAAGTTATTTAGAAGATCAGCCTTGGCATAATTCTTCCTTTTATCCCCCCTTTGGTATAAAATGCCCAGAAAGTTCATCATTTTTAATTTTTTTTAAAATATCTGAATTTTAGAAATTACCATGCATTATACAATGATTTTATTTTAACGTTTTAAAAAGGTGATGTTAATGATGTTATTTATAGGACTTTTATTTGTATATTTGTATTAAAATATGTATTGGGTCGCCTTCTTGGAAGAAAATGGCCTATGTATGAAAACCCTTACACAAGAGTTTATTTGTATCAAGCAAGTAAAAATATTGATACTTTTTTATATAGATTTTAATTAAATAATCAAATCATTAAATTAATTATCGCTTAAATTAATTTAATCAATCGAAATCCATTAGTACCACCAACTAAATCCATTAGTTAATTAATTATTAACTCATCACTGATTATTGTATTGCTATTAGAACATTAGAAGTTTATAATGCATGCAAGTTTCAGCTATTTTTGCAGTCGGAAAGAGGGTATAATTTAGGTTACTATAAATTTATATAGAAATTTAATATAATTTAAAATTATAAGGTATCCTTCACCACGATGCTGTTATTTATTAGTTTTGAGATGTAAAAATAGTAGTTTGGAAGAGGTTTTAATTTGGTTACTAAATTTGGAGACAAATTGTAAAACTATTATAAAATTATTAGGTATCGTTCCTCACGCTACTGTTATTCATTAGATAAATAGATGTAATAGAATTAGATAAGATTAAAAATATTATTAAATTCTAAGATATTAATTCAGAGGGCAATGAAATATTTTCTCCACTTATTACCAAAGACAAGAATTGTTTAATAATAATAGAAAATAATAAATTGAAAGAAAAAACCTTTTAAATTTGAAGCTGTATGTTATCTGATATGGACAGAATGTTTTTCAGTATTCTCTGCCGAGTTGTTTTTCGTTTTTTTTTTAATTCAGCGGATGTAGAGAGTAGAGTGACGAAATGAAATCCGCCGCCCAAAAATCCCTTGGCTTAATAAAGCAGGCGAGATTGGATCCACTACCATCACCTCCACAAAATAAAAGCAGAGGAAATAAACCGCGAGTAGTAGTGATTAATGGCGGGTATTTTGAATGTGACGCGGGATTAAAGGTTCACTACTGGCCAGAAGCTTGAATATGGTTCCATAATATATCAGCCATATCTGGTAAAATACTTATTCATGTGTCGGTGTAAGAGAACAGTGATAAAACATGTCAATGTGTGTTTTCGTGTTCAAACCTATCAGTCTTTATTGATCACAAATGATTTTACATAAAGTCTCGAAAAAGATAAATCGGTGTTATTCAAATCCTATAGATAAAATTATAAACAACAACGAAAATATATATACATAATTTAGTAGGTACACATATTAATATATATGTAGTATACACTTCCTGATGACGATAACTTGAGTAAATGATGACCGACGTAGTTAAAATTTGGTACAAATGTTCTTTTTACCAATTCCCAGGACGAGTTCGTTGGACAATGTTATCAGCCCAAGCGTTCGCGGGCAACACTCGCTTATACGTAAGCTTCAAATGAAAAATTGGAATTTTAGGACGGTACAAAATTTTAACTTCATCTATTTAATGAGACAAAAAACTTTTATTATATTTTTTTTTATGTAAAACAAACACTGACACCACTACACAGTGTTAAATATCATAAGTAAAATTTCAACCGGATACAAGCAGGAGTTTTTGTGTAGAGACGCAAAACGCTCGCTTCAATGATTAAAAAAGTGCTTTTCATTTTTTTTTTCCTCAACTCCGCGAGGAATGTATCTGAAAATAGTTGGTTATGTTTAATTTTGTCTCTCTTCTTACTCCATAGTAGTTAGCATCGTATACTTAGCAGTGTGATTTTATCATTTACATTTAATGAAAAGCGTAAAGAACTACGTTCCTTAAGGCCCCCATACACGATCAAACATTTTGCGCAAACAACCTCATACACTGCCATAATGTTTGCGCAAACATTTTGACAGTGTATAGGGCCCTAACGAGTTTCCTGTGGCACTACACTTATTTTTTATTTATTATCAAGCAGCCAAGAATGTACGGCAACTAAGAATATCTAGATAACCCATGGTTTTAAGGAGCAAACCTCTCTAATTGTTAATCAAACCGAATACTGCTGAAGTATTTTGAAATAATTATTTCCTGAAAGATATTTTTTGTTTTACTTTTACCTTGGTTTGGTATCTGGTTTAGGAGATATCTTCATGATGAATTTCGCATATAAATTACCTTCATTTTGAATCAATATGACGATTTGTATCAATATTTCTTAGCGAGCACTTAAAAAGGCTAAGAGGAATATATACAAAAAATTTCAGTTATTCGATAAGTGGGTCTTATCGTGGTTAGACAGTCAGTGAGTGGTATTTACATTTTACGCCGTTAAAAATTATAGTACATTTCGCGTCGACTGTGGAAAGTAGCATTTTGCATGCGAGTGTAGAGTTTGCACCCTGAGCGAGGGTAGTAAAACCATACGAGCAATGCAAAATGCCGTTTTCGCATGAGTTGCGTACCGTACTTTATCTACGATTGTTAGATTCTAATAATAAATACAGAAAAAAACTTCCTGTTTGCAAACTCGTATTTATCTTTTTATAAAGATGACATCAATTTTTTAGTTATATTTTGTGCCGAATTAATTATTTCGGAAGGCGTATAATTCTCCTCATATATTATTCTCGTCACAATCACTTAAATCCCTCATTGATTTTCACAAAAAAACTCGATACAAACAGTTACTTTTATTAAATAAACATCAAATTAGTTATGTTAAATGTAAACAAACTCGCTAATCGTGCGTAAACTTGAAGAATTCTTCTTCTTTACCGCGCTAGAGTGGTAAAGAAGAGGAATTCTTCAAAACTATGAGACGCGCATGCGCAATTAATATAGGTGCGTAAAGAATAACATTCTACGAATCTAAACAGAGATACAATGTTTATATTACGTATCAATCGCAGGTGAAATATGTTAGACCACTTTTGAGGAAAGGAAGGAATGAAGGATATTTGAGCAAAGTTAACTACGTAAAATAAAATGATGAATAAAAAGGTGAGTAAATAAAATAGAAATCAATGCTACTTCACTACCTAGAGATTAAAATCATTAATATTATTAAGAGAAGAAAGAAAAAGAAAGAGAAAGAAAAGATGAAAGGAGTAAACGAGATAACTTTACGAACTTATCAGTAAAGTAATAAATATCGATACTGTAAGACCGCTTACAATAAACTCGACTTCTAAAATAGTTGTTTCGATACATCGATAAGGTTTAATACTCGATTCCTTTCCTAATCGGATCAGCTTTTTAAAAAAACTTCGCACTCAACTAGGATTTGTTTCATAAGATTTTTGAAAATATAAAAGAAAAGTTTTTTTAAGTTACCTGTCTTTAGTTTTTTAAGCCTAGTGGCAAAAGCCTGTCATGTTGTCAGTCACAGGAATCAAGGGTAGAGAAGAAAAGCGCTGGATGCTATCAGGGAGTTAGGAATTCGTAGGAGGTAGTTCCTACAAACTCCAAAATCCCCCCTCGCTATAGCTCACCCCTCTTCTAACTTCAACCAATAAAACAAGGATAAAAAAAATATATACTTTTAAGGGTGTGATTGATTGATAAAAATTATTAAAGTACAAGAGTTTTTAGACCGATTATATTTTTTCTTTCTATTCACGGATTACCTAAAAGCAACAAAAAATTACTATTAAAGTGACGTTGTTTTATGATGTTTAACATTTTTATAATTTTTTCACTTTTGTATGCTAAATTTAGAGCATAATGTTAAAAAAGTAATTTCTACAAGAATTTTTCCAACGAAATGTTAAGAAAGATGGAGGCTATATATTTTGTGTGGTGGAGGAGGGATTTTGAAGAAAATTATAAAAAAGTGATATATAAGTCTTGACACGAATGTAAATCATTTTTAGAGTTTAATCTTACTAATATAGTCTTATATTTTTACAAGAGTAAGTTTAGTTAACAAACCAGCTCCGTTTTAGCTTATATATGCTTATATTTTTGTTTGTAAAATTTAAAATTAATCCTAAAGTATAAGTTTACCTATAAAATAGTAGTGATATACAAACTTGATGATACTTTGGTAAACGGATAAACTCTTTAACAAATTGACTATTTCTTTTAAGTAAAATAATATTACACTATTTTAAAATCAATAGTATAATAGTAATAGTAAAGTAAAAAATAAAATAAAATAAATAATTATATTTGAAAAAGAACATTAGAAGTTTATAATGCATGCAAGTTTCAGCTATTTTTGCAGTCGGAAAGAGGGTATAATTTAGGTTACTATAAATTTATATAGAAATTTAATATAATTTAAAATTATAAGGTATCCTTCACCACGATGCTGTTATTTATTAGTTTTGAGATGTAAAAATAGTAGTTTGGAAGAGGTTTTAATTTGGTTACTAAATTTGGAGACAAATTGTAAAACTATTATAAAATTATTAGGTATCGTTCCTCTCGCTACTGTTATTAATTAGATAATAGATGTAAAAGAATTAAATTAGATTAAAAATATTATTAAATTCTAAGATATTAATTCAGAGGGCAATGAAATATTTTCTCCACTTATTACCAAAGACAAGAATTGTTTAATAATAATAGAAAATAATAAATTGAAAGAAAAAACCTTTTAAANTGCATCTTCGGGTGTAAATAGCATTAAAAAAAAACAAAAAAAAAAACATTACAAGTTCATTTTTTTAATCGACTATTTTTATGCTAAACATATTATAATTGATTTCCACCAAGAAGAAAATAAAATCAACATTATTTTTTGACGTTATATTTTTGTAGAAATAATAATCTAAAATCTAGGACGATCGAAGTGAAAAAATTCTTTATATGTATTTACTGTTAAAGTTATCTTATCTATTCTGATATAGCTGTACTTGGTCATTTCTGTTCCTCAAACTTAACTAGTCATTTTACTAGCGATTGTCTTTGCGATACAGGCATTTCTCTTTCTCTCTTAACCCCCAACCCCCTTCCACCATTACTTATTTTTCCTAATCACTTTTTTTTATCTCTAACTCTTTTCTCCTAGGCATTCCTCTATTTTCCGCCCTAGGGCGGTAAAAAAAGAAGAATTCTTGACCTTCACGCACGATTAGTGAGTTTGCTTACATTTAAAAAAACTAATTTGCTTTTTGTTTAATAAAAGTAACTCGAGTTATATCAATTTTTTTGTGAAAATCAACAAGTGATTTAACGTGATTATGACGAATATGAGGAGAATTATACGCGTCCCGAAATAATTGATTTGACACAAAATAGAACTAATGAATAATGTCATCATATCAAAAGAGAAATACAAATTTACATATAGGAAGTTTATTTTTTTCTGTATTTATTATTAAAATCTAATAATCGTAGATAAAGTACAAAGTATGGTACGCAAAGGCATTTTTCATTGCTTACTACCCTCGCTGTCGCTCGGGTGCAATCTTCACACTCGCGTGCAAAATGCTACTTTTCGCACTAGACACATAATGTAATATTACAATTGCTATTTTTAAGTTTGTGTTAATTTTTTTTTATAAAAATACTTGTGTTCATACTTTTCCAACGAACAACACCATAAGCTTACTTTATTCTATGACAAAGTATTAAAATTAAATTTCACGTAAAAAAATGCATAAAAATGCTGTTTCGAGAGGCCATATTTTCAAAATGTGTC
Organism: Gerris buenoi; assembly: GCA_001010745.2. Taxonomy (NCBI): domain Eukaryota; kingdom Metazoa; phylum Arthropoda; class Insecta; order Hemiptera; family Gerridae; genus Gerris; species Gerris buenoi. The sequence goes on from KZ651295.1 coordinate 157,305, forward strand.
CCCCTCCCCCCCTCCATTATGTACTGCTGACGACGCCCATGTTACAATGTCAAGTAATCGTCATATAGGAAAAAAAAACTTTCAAAAGCGGGATTGCGTTTTTTTAACGTAAATTTTGATTTCTTTTAATTTCCTGGAAAGCCCCCTCCCCCCCTAACCTATGGAGGGGGGCCCGCACCACATATTTTGCCTAGGGGCCCACACACTCTAAATCCGGCCCTGGCCCCCATAAACGATCAAACATGTTGCGCAAACATGTTTTCGCATACCTAATGTCGGGCAAAATTAGGCCATACATGTCAAACATCATGTTTGCGCAAACATTTTGACCGTGTATGGGCTAATTTAGGCCATACACGTTAAACATTATGTTTGCGTAAACATAAAACTGCCGTACACATTTTTACCGTGTATGGGGGGCTGGGGGCATTTAGACAATATTTATAACAAGAAATAACATTTTGATTTTGACGTTAATTTTTATAATATTTAATCTATAATTTGGTATTAAGTACATAGAAAGATCAAACTCGTTTATTTTTAGCGGAGGAGAAGCCTAAAAAGATTAATAAAGTTGATTTGAAATATACATAAATTGTTTCGGCTAAATAAATTGGATTGTTTTGAGAAAAGATAACTTTCTTCCTTTAAATTACGATCTGGAAATGATATTTAAGATTATAAAGTGTTTTTAAAAACTTGTGCGTAATAGAACTGCGGTGTTAGATTTCTCTGTAACAAAATACGCAGTTATAAAACAACTAATGAGTCTGGTATAACTAAAGACTCGAGGAAACGAAAAGCGACTTTCTCATGAGACGGAGGCTTGCTTGCCGTCACAGTCTTCCTAGAACGTGCTGCAAGTTGTAGAACAGCTGGGCCATGACTTCCTCTACTACTCTACTCAGACGTCTTGATTAATTAATAACACCAAAGTCAAGAAACACGTAAAATAATACGCAGTTAAAGTTAGCAAGAAACTATAAAAATTGTACTGATGTTAAATTAAATATTATGTATAATAAATTCTTACTTAGATTTCAACCGTAAATTAAAGTAAACCACTCAAAATATACATTATCTTAAGGCTCTACCGCCCTTTGAGGTTAGGAAAAACAGTAAAATTAAAATTATATTGGTTCTAAGCAAGATTTCAAAAATCTAATCACAGGCTTCATTCTAATTTTAATTCTGCACAATTTAAGCCCTATTTCAACTTCCTACGATAAATAGTACAGGCGCCATTTCAATACAACGATAAAACTCGTTGTATTAAAATGGCGCCTGTACTATTTATCATAGAAAGTTGAAATAGGGCTCAAATTGTGTAGAATTAAAATTAGGAATGAAGCCTGTGATTAGATTTTTTATATTTTGCTTCGAACTAGTACAATTTTCATTTTAATGATTTTTCTAACCTCAAAGAGCGGTAGAGCCTTTAATGTAAAGCAAACACGAGTGTAATATTTACATACCCAGGTTGGCAGGTTGCATTATATTATTAAAGTAAGATGCATTTAAAATTCTAGGTCAATAAAGTAAAACATAGATAATTAAATGTATTACTAACATCACTTAAGATTTAAAAAAAATTAAATAAAAATAATTCATGTAACACACAAAGTTTTTAAATTAGGTCTTTTAGGTGTGATTTTGGTACATTTAATTATTTTAATAAATTTATTAAAACTAAACCAATTAATTGTTAAAATAACTGTAGTATGACTCTGATACATTTTATTGAACAGAAACGAGTCTTGTGTTTATCAGTAAACTCATTCATTCACTCATCAGCTCATTCTTCTGCTGCGTGTGGTTTTTGGAATAATTTAACCCATTGTCATTATTTAATAATTTAATAAGTATATAGTTCAATAAGTTGATTATATACAAATATGTTTTTTTTTTTTTTTTTTTTTTAAAAAAACAGCCTGTTATTCGTATTCTTCTCAGCAAACACTTTCATTTGAAACCCATATCATGCGGGCGTGCTTAAAAAATAACTAATCCGCCATCTTGGCTAACCATGCATTGTCATCCAAATTACACGTGTATGCAAAATTTCAATTCAATCGGTTGAGGATAACTGCTTTAAAATTCAGTTGCAAGATTTGACCCGAACATACATACATTCATTCATTGCAAGTTAAATAAAAGATTTTAAAAGTTTGAGAAAATCACTGTAAATCAGTGAGTGTAAATAAAACTTAGTAATTAATTTGTTGAATAACAATTTTTTATTAAATTAAATCTTAAGGGTTAACTTAGGGTTAAGTTAAAGTAATTAGTTTAAAGTTTAAAGCCTTTCTACGTAGGAAAATCAAATGAAATTAATTATTATTATTATTACGAGTATTAATACAATTTTTAAGATAAATGGTAACAAGTAGTTAGTCGAAGATTTATTGAATTTATAAACATTCTTGAAAGCTCTGCGGCCGAATTTTTTTGTGATAACTAACGAGTTCTCTCTACAATAAGGATAAGAAGGTAGCAAAAAACGGCAGTAAAGCAAATAAGACAGTGGGAGACTCCTGTGAATTTTAAAGAACAATTCGAAGGAATAGAAATGTCTTCCTTATCGCCATCCTTTCTGTGGTCAACCCTGGCAAAGCTATGCTAAAAGGTTTTTTGCCCTACGAAGGTTCAGAATCTGCTTTCTCTCTAGGGTTTAGGTCTGACTCAGGGAATACGATAAAGTTAACTTAATCCCTTTTAAGGATTCTTCAAAAGGTATCCTTTTGGAGTTCTGTAGTATGCTTTAGTCCCTTTCTTGGTGTTATTTGTTCTGCATTATCATTTAAATTAAGAATAGGAACATTTATTTTTAAGAGGACATTATATTACTATACCCCAGTTTCATTTATATCAGTTGTATAATATTTTATAAACGAAAAAGATACTTCTTATTTAACAGAAAATAAAGAGTGTCCCAAACTTATTATCGAAGGTAGTAGTGTATCTCGTTTTGCTGTGGCAAGTGAATAGTTGCTCAAAATTCTATACTGTTGTTAGACTGGCTAAAACCCGAAATATTGGAAAAGCACCATTGCTTGTTTATTATAGTTGGGATAGTCAACTCAAGTGGTGTACCTTGTTACCGACATTATGTTTACTAGTTGAATTATCGTCCTCAGTTAAATTCCTAGTCGATGGTATTAAATGTAATGGTCAATCGACTGGCATAGGAGGACTCCCTAAAAACAACAGCCAGAGGTTCACTGGTGAAATGCTCCTTAAAAAGTACAATGAAGGGCGAAATAGAACAAAGAACCTGTCTAACTACCAAAAGCCAAACAATTGAACATCCTGACAGAGGCAAGTGGCTAGCTACTAGGGCCTCTCTACCGAAAATTGGAGTCTCCTTTTCATGCAACCCAACCTGAATGCGGTCATAAAGACTTTATGGTGGCTCTATATTTACGAAGTTGTGAGACCTAAGCAAATGGCGAGAACAGCCAGAGTGAGCAGTAAACAAAAAGACTAGATGCATATTTATAAAAGGCTGTTCGCTGAAAAATAATAGAGCTTTAGTAGAAGACGTGGCATCATATAGAAAGACAAAAATCTATTGAATACATTAATTAATTCTATTGTTCTTTAAATTCCTCTATCTATGTCATTTGAATCAACAGAGATTTGATGAAATTAAATAACGTTAAATAAAACATTTAAAAAATAGACGAGATTAGTATTTCATGAAGACACTCTAAAGGTTCAACATATTAAATCAAGATTAGTTGAATAAGAAAAGTTTTTATCAAATAGGTTGAATCAACAAAGTTTAGTAAAACTTTCATCAAGAAGCCAAACTGAATACAACATTTTCGACTGTTGAATCAAATTAATTGAATCCCTTTTATTAATAATTAAATTAATTAATACAACAATTCAATTAATATTGATACAACAGTCGAAAATGTTGTATTCAGCTTGGCTTCTTGAAATAATAAGACTAAAATTCTAAACTTTATTTTTTTAAATTCATCATTATTAAAATGTATACTACTCTGTTCAATAGCCTTCAAACTGTAATTCCCTCAGCGTTTTATTCTTATTGATCTAATAAACGTTATATAATGGTGTTCTAATGAAATCCGTTTATATGATGGTTTTGGAAAAAACAATAACAGTTTACTGGAGGAAAAATTACAAGTTAAACAATATTATGGGGTACAAACTTAATTTAATAATGGCCTACATTATAATGCAGTGTGTAAGCTAAGCACGAATGTATATAAAAACCACTGATTTCTAGCTTTTTAGCATGTGCCTCGCACGAAGTGTGAGGTTGAAGATCATTCAATAATAATAGACATTCAACTACAATTATTTATAACTTATATTATGAGATAAGTATTAGAAACTAATAAAATAACTAATTAGAATTCCAAATTCATGAGATACGGTTTAATAACAACAACAATGTTAAACCAATTAGTTTCTTAAAATTTATTTACATTATCAAGGTATAAAGGTTATAAACTATTGTACTAAAATTAGTATATTTACATAATCAAGTAAAGAAACTAATTTTAGTACAGTGGCTTATAGCTTTTATACCCTGATAATGTAAATAAATGTTGCGAAACCAGTTGGTGAAACTATCTTGTTTTTATTAAATTTTTATAAACTACTGTACTAAAATTAGTATATTTACATAATCTAGTAAAGATACTAATTACCAATTCTTTAGTACAGTGGTTTATAACCTTTATACCTTGATAATGTAAATAAATTTTACGAAACTAGTTGGTAAAACTATGTTGTTTTTATTAAACTGTTATAAACTACGGAACAAAAATTAGAATATTTAAATGGTAAAGTAAAGATATTAATTTTAGTACAGTGGCTTATAACCTTTATATCTTGATAATGTAAAAACATTTTGCGAAACTAGTTGGTTAAACTATGTTCTTTTTATTAAATTATACCATACGAATTTAATTCTTATTATTTACATATATTTATATTTTAATCTATCCTAAAAATGTAAATAAATTCAAAAAATATACGGAAAACATGTGTAGTTTTTACTACTTTGTTTTATTAATGTACTACTGTTGCATGATTTATGTAATGATTGTAAAATTGTATGAAAAAATAAAGAGGTGAAATAACATGGATACCAAACAGTGGACATGTTGTTTAGTGGTCAAGTTGAATCTTTGCCAATCAGCGTTGGCAAAGATTCAACTTGGAGCAACTAACAGAACCTACCTTTACACGAAAATCCAGAGTGGGCAAGCAACATTCTGACCCATAGTTTATTTCGTAAGGATTATAAGGCATGAAACGATTTTTTTTGTGGAACTCACTTGTACAGAATAAAATAAGGTGGTAGTTCAAACAAGTTGAACAACATGTCAGTACAATTTAAATTGGTACGAAACCCAAACCATACACGTTAAGACATGATGGAAAACCGACCTAAGTTGAACAACACATCGCAGTGTATGGAGCCTAAAGTTATTTGCAAGAGTAATGTCTCTTTTACTTAAGACACTAACGATGACTTATTGATTATTGATTGTATGCTGTTCGAAGTATGCTGTTCTTGAGGTGATAATTTCCATGACTATTATACTCTACAATTGATCTATTTTTATTATTTAGGATAAGGTAAAATAAGCAATATAACTTACCACTGCATCAGCTCCTCCATGGTATTTGTTTCATTCGTAAACTCGTCACAGTTGATTAAAAGAGTACTTATTACTGTCGGGTGTTATCCATCCACCAATGAAATCATCTAAACAAAAACATTTAATTCATAAAATCTTAAAAATAGAGTCTTAAAAACAGTTTAAAATATTTGATTATGACTAAACAAGGCTTGTTTATTGATCCAAATTGAAGTATGATATTTAAACATTATAAAACGTCATATATTATATGTGATGTATGGCAAACAGAGCTGGAGGGTTTACTTGTAATCGAGCACTTGCATTGCTCAACCAAGATGTGGTTAGGCATACTTAATGCACAATGCACATAATATACCTGGATAAGTTGAAAACCTTTTTAATCCGTTGATGATTCTTAAAGTGAATTAGTTAGAATTATGCGCTTTATTTTTGGGTAGGCCTGAACATGCAATGTTTTCAAGTAGGCCTGAACATGCAATGTTTTCAGGTAGGCCTTAACATGCAATGTTTTCAGGTAGGAACATGCAATGTTTTCAAGTAGGCCTGAACATGCAATGTTTTCAGGTAGGCCTTAACATGCAATGTTTTCAGATAGGCCTGAACATGCAATGTTTTCAGGTAGGCCTGAACATGCAATGTTTTCAAGTAGGAACATGCAATGTTTTCAAGTAGGTCTGAACATGCAATGTTTTCAGGTAGGCCTTAACATACAATGTTTTCAGATAGGCCTGAACATGCAATGTTTTCAGGTAGGCCTTAACATGCAATGTTTTCAGGTAGGAACATGCAATGATTTCAAGTAGGCCTGAACATGAAATGTTTACAGGTAGGCCTGAACACGCAATGTTTTCTAGTAGGCTTGAACACGCAATGTTTTCAAGTAGGCCTGAACATGCTATGTATTCAGATAGGCTAATAGGCTAAAAGAGCTTTGTGACAAGTAAACCTTTTTTTTATCAAGAGACTTCCATTGTTGTAGAAGTAAAACCAACATAAATAATAAAAATTTAAATAGTTTAAAGTTCTATCCTATATACTCTAACAATATATTTCGCATGGCAAGACCCACTTCTTTCCAATGTGTATGAAAATACCCATATATTACCTCGTTCTGCTATTAAATAATATTATACAAGAAGTAGAGATAATATAAGGTAAGTAGAGATGAGAAACACAGGTTTGCTCTTGGGACACCCAACTACATTGTCTTAAGTGCTCTGGGTACAAAATACTCCCACCGGTAAAAAAAAACAAACATAATATAATCATAACACTCAAAATTCAACGTATTCGAATTCCCTTGTTGCAAAAAAAGCTATTCTTTAACATTATTATTCAATTTTTTCTTCTATAACGAAATGTTTTTAAATTATAAATGTATGTTACTCACTTAAATTGAGCCAAGAATTAGATGAATTATTTGATATTATCACAAAATAGTAATTTAGTAATTCATAACATTTGTCTTTATCTTGGTCTGATATTTTAGCAAAATCAATTTTTGGTTGAACTAAGATACACGATGCGGTCGAGAATCGCTTGTCAACAAGAGATTATATCCCTTTGTCAAACAGTACATTTTTATGATTTATATATTTGAGTGATTATATATGCATGATTTGTACATAGGAGAGTTAATATCCCTTTGTCAAAATAATACATTCCAGTAAGGCCTGAACACTTTTCTAACATCTTCCCTCACAGCACCGTATTCCTCAGTTTTACTCAATAAGAAAGCCAAAAACCTTTAAACTCCGATTCTTTAATTCAATTTTTGTAAGAATAATTCTTCGTACATCCTACTTATCTTCATCGTTTTTTAAAAAATTATAAAAATAACTTTAATAAGAATATTGTACTGAATAAGATTCGTTCTAAAACTAAAAACGAAGTTTTATACGGTAAAGAACGGTGTGGAATTTGTATAAGTCAAACTAAAAACGTTTAAAATTAAAAAACCAAAACAATAATTGAATTATAACACTTTATACAGTTAAAAAAGTCTTTGCTAACGGTTTTGAATAAGATTTTTAATTGAAAAATGAATTTATTGNGCCAACTTGATGTGTAGGCTTCCGCGGGGGGGGCTTAAGTTAAAAATATTGTTTTTTTTCTATAGATTTTTTCGAGCATAATTATTATTAATTGTCTTCTTTTTATTTAAAATTCCCTTTTTCGTCGTATAGTCGTATTTGAACGATTTACTAAAAACGTCGTAGGAATTTTTACCCGCATTGAAATCGTTACAACTCCATATCTGATATTCTTCAATGACATGATTCTGCATATTAAAATGTTATTTAAAAAAAAAAAAAAAAAGTTACGTTCTCTTTCCGTCTAGAAAATTAAAAAGGTTGTACGTAACTGACAGTTGTCAATGTCATCCTATGATGTAGGACTTGACCAATACTATTATTAAAACCGAGTTTCATATTCTATCATATCAATCGTCCTTTTAAACAATATGTTTTGTTTATCTCTTATTTTTATTCGTCTGTATGACTAACATTTATTTCCATTTGTCGTTTTGTATTAAGTGAGACGAATACCTGCATAATTGGTAATTATTCACGTATAATTACTGTTAATTTATTTTAAACATGAGAACTTATTTAATTAAGGTTCTACTGATAATGTTTTCATGTCACTAAACTAGTTCAATCTGTTATCATTTACCTAATTAATTCTTCGGTAAATTTGCACTTGAGCACCCACTTATTTATAATTGTCCGATTGACTTCGGTTTTTTTTTTAAACTGTTCCTTTTTACAAATTAACAACTATTTACCTTGTACCGTGTCGATAAAATGAATAGTTTTTTTTTTAAATATATAATATATCCACTCACGTACATACGGGAAATGTCAGGAAAGTGGGGTTTTAAGGGTGGGAGATTCACTCAGGATAGCTAAAAACATCAAAACTGGTGGTATAAACACGTGAAACAAAATAATAGCTACATAAAATTATAGAATAATATAAATAATTCAATGAATATTGTATAATTGTGATGGCGCGATGTTATAACTCATCATGTAAACAAAACAATTCTTCGGATTCTTCTTTAAAAAGAAGAATGGATTACGTTTTTTTTAAATCCAGCAGACAAGAACACTCGCATACATACGCTATTTCTTAGACATTGTTCAATTGATATGATTAATCGATTATTACTTTTAGATCGATATTTACATATCAATAAAGATCGCACTTTTGTATACAAAAGTGTGATTTTCCTTAGTCCTAATGTACATTAGACTAAATATCCCTTTGTCTTAATAGTCATTAAGACAAAGGAATATAAAGAGGAGAGTTTACAATCCTTAGTCAATCTTTTAGTATCAATCTTTTGTCAATCTTTTACAACAATCTTTTAGGACTAAGAGATATCCAGTTCTATCATAGGCTTTGGGACTAAGGAACATCACACTTTTGTATACAAAAGTGTGATGTTCCTTAGTCCCAAAGTACATTAGATTGAATATCCNATTGATTTTGCTAAAATATCAGACCAAGATAAAGACAAATGTTATGAATTACTAAATTACTATTTTGTGATAATATCAAATAATTCATCTAATTCTTGGCTCAATTTAAGTGAGTAACATACATTTATAATTTAAAAACATTTCGTTATAGAAGAAAAAATTGAATAATAATGTTAAAGAATAGCTTTTTTTGCAACAAGGGAATTCGAATACGTTGAATTTTGAGTGTTATGATTATATTATGTTTGTTTTTTTTTACCGGTGGGAGTATTTTGTACCCAGAGCACTTAAGACAATGTAGTTGGGTGTCCCAAGAGCAAACCTGTGTTTCTCATCTCTACTTACCTTATATTATCTCTACTTCTTGTATAATATTATTTAATAGCAGAACGAGGTAATATATGGGTATTTTCATACACATTGGAAAGAAGTGGGTCTTGCCATGCGAAATATATTGTTAGAGTATATAGGATAGAACTTTAAACTATTTAAATTTTTATTATTTATGTTGGTTTTACTTCTACAACAATGGAAGTCTCTTGATAAAAAAAAGGTTTACTTGTCACAAAGCTCTTTTAGCCTATTAGCCTATCTGAATACATAGCATGTTCAGGCCTACTTGAAAACATTGCGTGTTCAAGCCTACTAGAAAACATTGCGTGTTCAGGCCTACCTGTAAACATTTCATGTTCAGGCCTACTTGAAATCATTGCATGTTCCTACCTGAAAACATTGCATGTTAAGGCCTACCTGAAAACATTGCATGTTCAGGCCTATCTGAAAACATTGTATGTTAAGGCCTACCTGAAAACATTGCATGTTCAGACCTACTTGAAAACATTGCATGTTCCTACTTGAAAACATTGCATGTTCAGGCCTACCTGAAAACATTGCATGTTCAGGCCTATCTGAAAACATTGCATGTTAAGGCCTACCTGAAAACATTGCATGTTCAGGCCTACTTGAAAACATTGCATGTTCCTACCTGAAAACATTGCATGTTAAGGCCTACCTGAAAACATTAAAAAAAAAAAAAAACTATTCATTTTATAGACACGGTACAAGGTAAATAGTTGTTAATTTGTAAAAAGGAACAGTTTAAAAAAAAACCGAAGTCAATCGGACAATTATAAATAAGTGGGTGCTCAAGTGCAAATTTACCAATTCTTCTTCTTCCTTTATGATTACGCCAATTGAGTGTTCCCATATTATACTTCATTGGTTGATCTAAATGATTTTGTCCAAATTGTTTATAAGATTTTACTTAAATTATAAAAATATAAATTTTAATCACTACCGTTTTTATAAGGATTTGCAGAGATAGTTAAGTAAAACTATGCAATTAAAGTATTAATAAGAATCATGATGTTGATTATTAACACTTAAATTTAAATTTGAAGATAATTATGTTGTTAAATAAAGTCAACGTCAACATTAGTTAAATATGAAGTGTTTGTAGAGAAGATTTTGAAGGTTGTAGAATAAAAGACCATTTAATGGTCTCTCCACGTAAAAATATATTTAATAATTTTGAATGCAGCTTTCAGCCACTAAAAGACCATTATCAGTGCCAAAAAGCTTGAAAGTGAAAAGACTTCACTTGAAAAGTGAAAAGATGGGAATTTGGTAGGTCATGCCAAACCAGCAACCGGTAAGTCTCTCGGGCCTCGGGTCTTATACCTGGTTTTGACTATTCGCCACTGATGATTCTGTAGTGGCTGAAAGCTGTTTTCAAATTTATTTTTATGTGGAGAGACTATCCATTCAACATTTCAAGTCAGCATTCAATTCTGAATACTTCTAAATTAAAAACAAAACGTCATGCGTCATCTCTTCTAGATGCGTCTTCTTTAAACAATTGTTCACTGCCAACTTGATGTGTAGGCTTCCGCGGATAGACTCGTAATAAAACACAGCTTGGTTTTCCGGTGAAATACGCGGATTTTACCGGAAACCCAAGCTGTTTATTAATTGTAAACGGATACAAATTTTCAAAAAAAATCATCAAAATAATTCAGTAATTAAATTAATTAAACTAAACGTCAAAAGACCATTGATGAATAAGTACTCTGATTAATAATACTAGTAATTAAAACCAATCTGTATTAATTTAATTATTATTTATGCACCAAAGTAATGATTACTCTTCAGTCACTTAATGTGTTAAGCTGCATTAAGTAGTATAGGTCGCTAGTTAGGCGTTTGACACAATCATTATTAACTAATTCTGTGGGCAGCCCGTGGAGGGCTTAGGGTAGCCAAAGGGCTTATACAACTATATATTTTATGGATGATACGGGGTAGTGTCAATTCATCAGTTGTATAAAAAATTGGAACTCGCAATCAGTTATTCACCACTTCACGTAAGGATCTAGCAATGTCTATGGCGATTAGTGGTGCTGGTTGACCAGGCACAATGCTGTTTAACTTTATTGATGAAGAAACTGTCTGTCGGGCAACGGTCTGTAGAGTGTAGAGGGTTTAGAGTAGCCAAAGGGCATGTACAACTATATACATAATATGTTATGGATTACACGGCGTTAAATGTCAATTTATCAGGTGTATATAAATTGGCACACACAATCAGTTAGTCACCTCTTAAAAGAAGCAGCTACCCATGTATATGAAAATTGGTGATGATGGGTGACCAGGCCTGATGCTGTTTAACTTTATTGATGGAGAACATGTGCTATCGAAGTGTCAATCATTATTTTTAGTCACTAACAATATTATTCTATCTAAAAAGAACCAATCAGCAAGTTGTTCCTTTTATTTTTAAACATTATCCTGTAGCTGCGCATAAAAGTTTTTAAAATTTTTTGTATCATTCTACCTGCAAATATACGGAGAAAGTTGGCTTTATTTAACTAAAAAGGATGATTTTTTATATTCAAACCCTTAATTGAATCATTTAGATGTCAAGAATTTTTTCTCTAGCATCATCGAATTTCAGAGCTAAAAAAAATAACTCACGTATTTCCTTCTACCTTAGGGCAGGTTCAATTGGATGGTGTGAAGAGAATACTAACTAGATAATGGTAAGACCCTGAGATCCTAAATATTCCGTAACCTCTTTCTATAACAAACTAGTTGTTAAAGTAGCTTCAAGGGAAATAGATTTTCAGATTGTTAATCTACTGACAAAATATTTGTATTATAGTCGTGTATGCATGTATAATGCGAAGATATAATAAATCGATCCTAATTAACGATTAGAATGTAGAATTGATGTGAATTATTAATGGAAGGGTGTCAAGGTAAATAATGTATTGATTGTTGAAGATCAGGGTTTATTATTTTAGATCTATAAAAGATCAGTTGTTTGAATGTACATTTTACACAGTTAACCAGCAGTTAAGGGTAAAAAGTTTAAATTTGTAGTTCGATATACGAAAAGAAAACGTTTCATTTTATCAGAGTGATAACCGAAGAAACATAATCGCTAGTTTAACATTGATAAGGCTAATTTATTACTTTAAGAAGAGGGAGAGAGCACTATAAAGTATAGCTGCATATATTTATTTGCATTAATTAATAGTAGTCCTTAACCTTAATCAAAGATTTTTTTACATACTATATCTTTAATAAAGATATTAAAAGTATGGACAAGCCGTACTTGTCGGAAGGTCGTACTTTTGGGTTGTTTGCCGTTTTGCATAATTACATATTTGGGGAGGTTAACTTCGTTAAACAGGTTATGATAGTGGAATCACACTTGTTAGAAGCTAAAAATCCAAGCGCAAGATGTTCGCAAAATTGTATTACTTATCTTTAAGAAGACAAGGACTTGTTTCGTAAGGTTTTGCTAAAAAGGTTAAATTGGTTCTTTCTAATAGTTATTGTTACTCACTCTCATACTGTTCTTATTTAAGTTAGTGCTGTAATCACTTTTAGGCAGGGTGCATATCGAGGCGCAGACGAGGGCAGGGCTGTACATTCTTTCTCAACCATTAAAATATGAAAGATCGCGCGAATTAGGAGAATAGATATACTAGTGTCGGATAGGCCACTTGTGGCGTGTGACGTGTGTACTACTGCTTTTCCCTCCGTCTCGATTCGTGCGGTTTAGTATAGTTCTGCGGTTGAAATAAACTGTGCTGCCATGCCCTGCGTCTCGATTCGTGCGGTTAATATAGTTCTGCGGTTGAAATAAACTGTGCTGCAATGCCCTGCGTCTCGATTCGTGCGGTTTAGTATAGTTCTGCGGTTGAAATAAACTGTGCAGCCATGCCCTGCGTCTCGATTCGTGCGGTTTACTGTAGTTCTGCGATTGAAATAAACTGTACTGCCATGCCCTGCGTCTCAATGTGTGCCTGGGTTAATAGCAAGTTTTTGATCTTACCTTATTGGATAATTAATAATACACATTTGATATATCTTTGACTATTGCAGTGATAGGAAAGAATTTTTATGTATGTAGATGTAGATATTTATTTTAATTCTTTACATCAGCCATTTCTTTTGATATAACTTTTCCTTATAAATAGCTACTCTTATATATACTTAGGTTATAATTATTATATATATTGACCAAATTCTTTGGTCTTTGACCTAAATCGCGGAAGAAAAGAAAGTTCCCAATCTTTCGTCGTTGGTAGCTTCTAGAAATATAAAACCTGGAGTTTCGGCTTCAGTCCCCACTCGTTCATCTGCGGGGAAAGTTCGGTATTATAATGGTCAGCTGTTGGACCGTTCGATCAGTTCAACTCTTAACTATGTTAAGAGTGTTTTGAGTCGTTTTAAAGTTAGTCAGTGTTTTGTCGGTTTTTTGTTTTGTTAGTCGGTGTTTTGTCGGTTTTTTGTTTTGTTAGTCGGTGTTTTGTCGGTTTTTTGTTTTGTTAGTCGGTGTTTTAGTTCTGAACGTAATTCTTGTGATTTGAAGGTCGAGAATATAATTTTTATTTCTTATTTATTCTTCATAAGCCAACATAACCATCTTAAAATGTAAATATATTCACTTATAATTACCTCCTTTGTTACATCCTACTGTAATTGTAATTATTTATAATTATTTCTACGAACCTTCTAAAAAATAGAATGCTTGGTTTGTTATGTGTAAGTAAAAATGCATATTAAATGCTAACTTGCGGTTGGATTAAAATTAAGAATACATAAATTAATTTTTTTGCCGTTAACATGTATACAATCAATTATTTATTTACCACAAAATTTCACGTATAATACGCACAATGTTTACCCTTTTTAGGATATCGAAGATCCTTCTTGCAACTTTGATGCCGAGGGCGATGTGTCTGTCTGTCCGTCGCTCTTTGGTTCATATCTCCCACACTGTTTACGATATAAAACACTGGAATGTAAAATTTGCGCAACTTTTTGACCCACACAAAGGAAAAATACAGAAAAGTTATAAACTTATTATGTGCATGCGGTACTCGCAAAAAAGTTGATATTTTACTTTACTCTTAAGTAATCAAACAAAGCCGCTTAAATAATTATTGTTTGTATTTTAACAATCTTAGTTACATTGAATTATAAAAATAGTATTAAAAATTTTGATTTTAACATTTTAAAATACCGCGAGCTGATTACCAAGAAACATTTTTATTTTACTACCTTCTATACGAATTATTGTGAATGAATGAATGAATTACTATTCCTCTTATAAAGATATGATTTATTTTGAAGCGACTTATGGACCCAGGAGGGTTTTATAAAAAATACCAACTAAATCTAAAAAAAATTACGCTCCTATCCTCATAATAATGCCTAAATAACAGTAAAATAAATACTGAAATCTTTTGTATAATGCGATTTCGGGTGCTTACTATGTGTGAATTTTTTATTTTCCTGAAATTTCTGCCCTAAATTCAGCCTGTGTATTATAGGCGAGATTTTTAGATTTTTGATACGATAGACAACTTTTTAAACGTGAATGTGTTAAATGTTGTCAATTTGGTTGACAAAAAGTTAATCGTCTTTAGCTGCTTTACCCACTTTTTAGAGAACAAAATTTAACACAATAACTAAGTTACAGACATTTATTTTGCTAAATATATTTCTCAGTGTGTATTTAAAATTAAATATGGGTATTTAGAGCTAAAACTTATTTGTCAATTTCACCTCGGGAGGGATATGAATTATCTGAACGTGCCAAATTTCATCGACTTAGTGTAGTTTTGGCGTTACGCGTCTACATAAACTTCAGACAATAGACTGGTATTCTTTGAAAACCTCTTTTATGGAGTCATAAAATAAATCATGTAAATCAAATTTTTACGCCATAGGCAACACTGAGAAAGTAGTGTCTCTCTCTATATATTACTTAAACAAGAAATTAAACACCAAAAAGCAACACTTATTGTTTTGTTTAAATATTAATAACAAGAATAAGTCCCTTATTAGAATTACTAACCATTGTTTTGTCAGCTTAAACTGGCATGTTTGATGTTCTTGCTGGGCCTTTTTAATGTTATTCCGGGATGTTATTTATTATAGACGTACTTAATTATTAATAACAATTTTGTTAATTTCAGGTCAGCTGTCCAGGAAAAGCTGTCGAATGAATAGATAGAGAACGGCTCATGTCATTATTCAGGTAATTTTGAGTTTTTTCTTTTCTCTTTATTGTCACTAATGATAGATGTTTGTACTATTTGCCAAGGTGGTTGTGTAGATACTACACTTATGTTTACTAGTGCTTGTATTACGTTGTTGCAATCCTCAGGTGTCCCTGAAGACTGCATAGACTAATACATATTACGACTCCATTGCTGGTAATATTGCATCAGAATCGGGAAATAGCGTTAATGCTGGAAAGGGTCAGATTATATCAAGTCCCCTCGAGTTAAGCTGGGAGCTTGTTGATCCCTCAGACCTAGATAACCTAGATATAAACAGGTATCCCAGTTTCCTTCGATTTACATCGAAAGCAGCTCCCTTGAGAATAATCCGTATAGTTTATAACCTCATCTCAGTTAGGCTTTATACCAAAAAGTTTTTAGTAACGCTTTTCAAGTTCATGTGCCATAGCCAAGACATGAAAATGTCAGTTAGGCTTTATGCCAAACAGCAGTCTTCACGGTAAATTAAATTAAAAATAGAATAAAAAACTACTCAGTGCGGTAGGAGGACCCTACCTAGAGTGGTTTGATTGCACACCTCCGTGTAGCGCTTGTTTTTTGTAACGCTTTTCGAGTTCATGTACCACAGCCAAGATATGAAAATGCCACATTATTTTTGAACAATTTCTTTTGTTATTTATCAAAGCACATTACTTTCTTTAAAAATAACCATTATCAGTGCCTATGAAACAGTTTACAGACACTGATAATAGCCTTAGTCAACTAGCATATTTATCCTGAAGAAACTAAGTCTGCATTGTGTCAGAAACCAATATAAGAGGGCACTTCTGTAGTCTGTTACTCCCTTAAAAAAGCAAAAGGAAGTAACAATCTGAAGAAGGTGTACGGAATGTTATTCATTAGACTGATTCTTCACTTATAGAAAGCAGAAGGGAGTAACAATCTAAAAGTGAACGCAATGTTTTTTTTTAGACTGTTACTCCCCTTATTAAAAACAATTGTGATATTCCTATGTCCCAAAAGTACATTGGACTAAACATCCCTTTGTGTGAAAGGATAGTTATTTAGACAAACTAATATATAAAAATGGTTGTGTCCATTTACATTTTTTATAAAATTGTAGGGAGTAATAATCTAAAGAAGTACCTGTAAGGTAATTGTTAACCAATATAAGTCAATGCAAGAAGAATCTATATATACTTCGAAAATAATAAATATTTCATTATTCTAATGCAATTTTTATGTACTGCTTTAAAATATTTTAATTCTAGTGATACTTTCTTAAAAACAACACCTTCTTTTTCTTTATAGTTTATATTTTCAAAAAATTACTTGTTCAGCTTTTTCACCCTCTTCCTTCATATCTAAAACTAAATCGATTTTTATCTAGTTAAATTTATGATAATTTTCATTCGTACTCGTTCCTTTTTTTTTTTTTTTTCGTCTTCTTCTTTGCGTTTCTTTCTTTACGGTTTTGACTCAATTCAATTTTAATTTGCATAAATATTATCTTACCTGGAATATAAAACCAATCTTGGTTATACCTTTGAACCTTACTTTACATTTTAATAGCATTTCTATCTCGGAAAAGATGCGGTGTAGACTCTAGACTACAGATGTTCTATTTATAGAACTTTTTCTTTAAAAAAAAAATGGAATAGACTTGCCGACACAATACCTAACAGAAGAATTTTCCCTTGAAGAATACTACAGGTTGAATGAAAGAAATTCTTGGAATTTTTTCCCGAAGCACTCTGATGTTGACTTAACTGAGGAAGTGAGGAAGAAGCTTTATTGCTTTCTCAACGGCGGAACTAGCAAGCCTCTTGACTTTCTATAAGCTCGACCTTTCCTAGTTTCACTCTATACTATTTTTTTCTTATATCTAGGTTCGTGGTATTTTTCCTCTCTCTCTCTCTCTGTATACGTATTTACTAATACGGCAATTCTACATATCTCACATATATGTGTCTATATATAGATATATGTGTGTAATACAGGCTTGAAGCAATTACGTTGAAGCCGTATCAAGGAAGGAATTTCCTACCTTTGCCAAATAGGTATAGAATTAGACCCTAAAATTGAAAAGCGTTTTGTATACTGCACTTCAAGTTCAAAAGTTCTTCTATTCTTCATTGAATTTATTCGTATACATGCCGTTTGACTATTGAAGTATTGAATATTCGTTTATTATAGAAGACGGACATTTATAAAAATAAAAATTGTTCATAAGATAGGTCATTAGTTTACAGAGCACTATTGAAGAAGTTAAAGCCGTTTAAAATACTAACTATGTCCCATAAAGTACGCTTGTTTTTAAAGTGCAATAAATACCTAAGTAATATTTTCATGAAAAAAATGTATACCTGTTATATCTTTATCTTTGCCATATCCAGAAAATAATTAAGTCTCGTCCAGACTGCCGAACCGGACTGAGGAAACGAGCCAAGCATTAGTGTCTGCGCATGCCCAGTCTAAAGTGCGCCTGCGCATCTCAGACTGGGCATGCGTAGGACCAATGCTCGGCTCGTTTCCTCTGTTCGGTTCGGCAGTCTGGACGAGGCTTAAGGAAAATGAATATCTTGCATATGACCTCCTTAGCTTAGTCTGCATGTATTTACTAACTGGATGAAATTCACAATAGGTAGATTTCCTCTCAATGACCTTACTTGTCTTTTTCAAGTACTTCCTCCTCGATTAGTCTAATGATACGTTTAATTCCCCCTTTTAAGTTCTACAATAGATCGAGGCTGGTTAGCGAAAAACTACGATTGCACTTAACCCTTATTTCTGTCTTCAAATTGAAGGCTCTTATAAGTGAAGGATTACGACGGTCTCCACATAACTCTCACCGTATACTTTTATTGTGATTTCTCAATTAAATTAAACTTCATAGCAACAGCAAACAGAACTAAAAGATAAACAGCATTAGCTCATTTAATCGTGGAAACACAGTTGCAGTATAAAATAAAACCAGTATTCTTTATAGGACACCATAAATTAAGTTCTCCGTTTGCTTGGAAATTTTATTGGGAGAAATATTCAATTTTTAAGTTTTTGGTAGTTTTCATACTACGGAAAGTTTAAATTTTAATTTAACATGTTTTGAACATACTTCAGTCTAAATACCTAAATGAATTCTGAAAAAACTATAATTGCATGGAAATTACTCTTAGTTTTACCACCTTAAACTTCCTTTTTTTCTGCGATTAAATCTTTTCTTTTTGTTTTAACTGGACTTAAAACTTCGAATTTTCATTTATAATGTTACTTATTTCTTCAATTATAAACTATGATTCCATGGATAGGATGAAGATCTATGTATATGAAATACTTAAGTGCTAACTTTGGAATTCAACTAATAATAATTTATCAATATCAATTTATTTTTTATTCCCAGAGAGCTCATAGATAGATAAGTGATCGTATTGATAAATGGATGTGGATAGCAAATAGTGATAGTCAATTAATTATGAATCACATTAGGAGTAATCAATATCTCTATTATTATATTAACTGTCCACTATTTCTATATAGATTTATAAAACAATAACTTACAAGTGGATTGGGTGGTTGAACCCTTGGCCCAGTGATAAAACTGATTTCTGTTTGGCCTTATGACTCAATACAATTTATTTTTTGTTTACGACAAAATATACTGAAGCAAGATGAATATCCATTTAACTTGACCAAAAAAAAAAAAAAAAAATCTGATAAATATATGAGCTGTAATGTTTTAAAGATATAAAACTTTGGATATACTTTTTTTTAGGTCGCCTTACTACCTAAGTTTTTACTACTGCTATCAAATATATTAAAACCGAAAGTTAGTAAGCTTTAAAATGAAGAAGAGTTTATTTATTATATTTTTTTGCGAATTTCATAAATAAACTCTTTCTGGAGATTACTGGTTGCTTGGAATTAGAAATAGAAGCCGTTCGTTAATTTGATTATTACGTGTTTTTTAATCAGCCTTGATTCGTTGAAATGTGCATGGCCCATCAAAGTAATACAAATTCCGAAGCTACCTTTAATCCATTTGGATTTGAAAGGTTTTGAAAGGCTGCTAACAAAATCATGATGGATTTCTAAGTCACGTTTCAATGTCAATCCACACATTACGTCCGAAACTAAAGTCAGAATGAAATCTAATCTAGGTTTTTTATCAAGAGTCGCGGCTGCGTGACTGCAAGACTAAACTCCAGGTCCTGGTTGGTATAGAAGTGACACCTCATATCTTTTCACTTGCTGCATCCTGGCTGGAAACTCTGAACGCTTTTAAACGCTTGAAATCAATGAACCTATCTCTCCGGCTCCTCTCTCCATTCTTTCATTCACTTTCACGCCTTTTCACCTCCTTAACCCGATTACGTGAAAGCTTTCGGGATGATTCATTCGCTTCTTTTCAGAAGTTTTATTTTTTTCGAGAAAAAGACACCGTCAAAGGAATGATGAGACACCCTGATAGATCCGCTTCACAACTTGTCTTTGAGTTATTTTAGGTTTGATTTCCGCTTGCTTTATTTCTACAGGAAACCGAATTTTACGCTTTTTTTGATATATCTATTGTTCTGAGAATAATGCTGTATGCAAATCTAACATCTAACCAAAAACAAAAATAAAAAGATAAAAAAAAAAAATGTTGAGTTACAACTTTCGATTTCTTTCGTCGAATTTCTGAACAAACCTTGCCTTAAAGATTATGTCAAAGCAGTTCAATAATACCATTTTTTTCTTGAATCATTAGTTTTTATTAAAATTCACATTCAGATCTTAATGCTCAATAAGTTGTTGACCCATTTACTTAATTTAATACTGCACTACATGTTTTACAACAAGTTCAGCATATCTTTAATTTCATTTTTTAATCTACTAAGTTGTAATTAAATGGTCTTGTTTTGGAACTAACGTTTCGCTAGTGAACGTGATCAGCGGAAAAGCGATAAATTATATACAAAGGCATTATCTTGAGCTGAAATAGTGATTTTACTGTAGCAAATTCTTGACAGCTTTTATTGTAGCTGATTCTTGAGTAGCTTTGATTGTAGCCGATTCTTGATTAGCTTTGATTGTAGCTGATTCTTGATTAGCTTTAATTGTAGCTGATTCTTGATTAGCTTTAATTGTAGCTGATTCTTGATTAGATTTTATTGTAGCTGATTCTTCATTAGCTTTGATTGTAGCCGATTCTTGATTAGCTTTGGTTGTAGCTGATTCTTGATTAGCTTTGATTGTAGCTGATGCTTGATAATTTGGGTCTGAAAGGTTTTTAAAAAGCTCTTACATGTATATAAACCCTCTGATTTTTCGACCACTTATTAAATCACTCTAAAGCTAAATCACTATATTATAATACTTATAAATTAATATTAATGATATTAAATATTTAAAATATTATATAGAAAGTGTGTGCTATACTCCCTTTAATCGTTTAATTATTAATGTAAAGTATACTAAACTGAAAATACATAAAGTGTAGATAATTATTTTAAACTATTCTGAATTTAAATCTATCAGATTATAATTATTAATTAAAATCAGTTACAGTGATTAAAAACCAATAAAGGTATTACATGATGTAGTTCAAAAACAGAAATCCTCTCTAAGCTTAAATACAGCAGACTAACTAACAACTAAATTAAGCTCTCTGAATCCTTCAAGACCTATAAATCTAGAGGTTGGTAAGCATGAAGTACACAGCACACACCCTGTCTGTATTCTACTGAAAGCCCACCTAATACATTACAACAGTGAATTGCCCGTTTGAGTTTAGGACGGTAAAGATTTAAAGTGTCTCTTGTTCCTATAGAAAGCAGAGGTTTAACCACGGTACTTTTGTCTTGTTTTATTTAAAAAAGAATGCTATTTTTACTACGTTTTTATTAACTTGGTTTCTTGTTTGTTTGTCCGGTACAAAACTTGCAATTGAATTTTAACTAACATCCCGAGTAGCTAGACATTTGAAACTTTCAGAACACGATGACAATACATTATTTTAATACTTTTAGTCATTTTTTAGCAGAATTTAATTCGTTTTCAGCAAGTTTGCTGTATGGAAAGTTAGTTCGGAAAAAATCCGCAAGTTATTTTATTTGTTTTGTCACATCCAATTATTTTGGCAATCTTCATTTTGACGGGTTTCAAATTTGTGTTTTTTTTATTAGAGGTATACATTGAATGACAGCGAAAAAGGAAAAGTAAACAAATAAATTAATTAAGTGACGTCTGACAACCAGATTTAAATTCGGAACTATTTTTTTCACTAACATTATATTATATAACAATGAAAAATATATATTAATCATTTCAGTATTATTCAACAGAACATTTAAAAACGTAATATATAAAAAGTTATTTTTATCTTGAAAATATTACTACGTTTTTATTAGCTTGCTTTCTTGTTTGTTTGTCCCGGTTGCCCAAATCTTGCAACCGATTTTTAACTAACTTCCCGACTAGCTAGACATTTTAAACTTTTAGAATAGCTCAGAACACGATGACAATGCAATATTTTAATACTTTTAGCCGTCTTCCAATAGAATTTAATTAGTTTTCAGCAAATATTGCTGTATGGAATGTTAGTTCGGAAAAAATCCGCAAGTTATTTTATTTGTTTTGACATGTCCCATATTTACAATCTTCATTTTGACAGATTTCAAATTTATGACAGAAAATTTAAAAACGTAGTATATTAAAAGTTCTCTTTATCTTGCAATTATTATACGCTTAGTTTATGAAATTTAATACTTAGTGGCAGTATGCAGTATAAAAGTAGCTCTTTATGAGGAAATAGGTAGTAAAAGAGCAATCATCTACGGGAAAGTAAGTAGTAGAAATGTAATATACTCTACGAGGAATAATGTAGTAGAAATGTACCTCTTTATGAGGAAATAGGTAGTAAAAGAGCAATCATCTACGGGAAAGTAAGTTGTAGAAATGTAATATACTCTACGAGGAATAATGTAGTAGAAATGTAGCTCTTTATGAGGAAATAGGAAGTAAAAATGCAATTATCTACGGGATAGTAAGTTGTAGAAATGTAATATACTCAACGAGAAATAATGTAGTAGAAATGTAGTGCTGTAAGATAAAGTTAGAAGTAAAAATGCAATTATCCACGAGAAAGTACGAGTAAGTTGTGGAAATGTTAGACTCTATGAGGAATAAGAAGTAGAAGTGTAATGCTCTGTAATAAAATAAGTTGGAAAAATGCATCTACGAGGAAGTAAATATAGTAGAAATGTTATCTTATATGAAGAAGTTTGGAACAGAAATTTGTTGATCTAAGTTATATAACTTTGCCATGAAGTAAATGGTTAACATTTAATTTTCTAAGTGGATGTAAGTAGTAGAAATTAAGTATAATATAATTCCAGGGCCCAAATTTGCTGTTTTTGCTATCAAGACTTAGTAATACAATACAACATTTAGTGCAGAGTTTGACCACATTGATAGCATTGAGTGACCTTTGACCTTTATTAGTTCTCTAAGTGTTTACTACAGTCTGTGCCAAACGAGAGTTAGTGCATTAACAGCGCGGGAAAACTAGCAAATGGGGTGGGGAGCCAATGAGAGATCTAGATTTGCCCTCTGGACAACCATAGTTATAACCATAAGTTAAGAACTACTATACTATGTTACTAAACAAGTATTGTGTACAATTTTCCGCAATTCCTACCTGCGGTTTTTTTTGTACTACCTACAACTTTTTATTTCTATTTATTTGCCAATAAATCTATTAATACAATTAACTATGTTTACCAATTTCAAAAAAGTTATACATAATAATTTCACCATATCATGATTTATTTTGTAATCTTAAAATGCTCCAATATTAATATTGATTTTAAATAAGTTTCCTTATATAAAAAAGTAGAAAAATAAGACTAGTATTAAATTTTTATTCAAGGATTAAACATTTTAACTTTGAATTCAAGTATTAAACTTTTTTACTTAAAAATCCACTTGAACACCTTTTAAAACTTTTTTTTAATAATAATTGTATACTTTCAAAAATGATTCGAATTCATCAAAAGTTTCATTTTTTTTTTTTACTTCTTATAACTTTTTCCTTTTCTAAAATCATTTTAAATATGTAAGTTTATTAGCTTGCTTTCTTGTTTGTTTGTCCTATAAATCTAGAGGTTGGTAAGCATGAAGTACACAGGACACACCCTGTCTGTATTCTACTGAAAGCCCACCTAATACATTACAACAGTGAATTGCCCGTTTGAGTTTAGGACGGTAAAGATTTAAAGTGTCTCTTGTTCCTATAGAAAGCAGAGGTTTAACCACGGTACTTTTGTCTTGTTTTATTTAAAAAAGAATGCTATTTTTACTACGTTTTTATTAACTTGGTTTCTTGTTTGTTTGTCCGGTACAAAACTTGCAATTGAATTTTAACTAACATCCCGAGTAGCTAGACATTTGAAACTTTCAGAACACGATGACAATACATTATTTTAATACTTTTAGTCATTTTTTAGCAGAATTTAATTCGTTTTCAGCAAATTTGCTG
>KZ651295.1:182010-195697 GCA_001010745.2 Gerris buenoi
TAATTAATTATAGTCGAGTAATGCGGGTCTGGTATCCGCTGGTAGAGGTCTAGAGTTTACTCGCTAGTGTTACTAATTCGACTCGTTGGTAAAGTGTATTGCGGGTTTTGCATCCGTCCCAAGTGACATATTACCTACTTATGTATATATTTTTTAAATGGTTGTTCTTCAGGAGGGCTAAGGGGGAGCGAATAAATTAAAAATTAAGCGAAAAAATTATTTCTCTTATTTTACAACAAAGAAGAATTACCTTTTTTCCATATAACAGCAAAAGAGGAATTACCTTTTTTTGTTAAAGAGGTACAAGAAGGGGGGGGGGACTATAAAGAACATTTCTATACCTTTTATTCATATTTTTTTAAATATTACTTTTTTTCACTCCGAATAAAAATAAAAATATTCCGAATTTTTTTGTTTTTAATTCATTAAAAATACATAAAACGTTATTTGGTTTATTCATATCCTCTTATTTTTTTATTTTTTTTTTTCCAAAGAGTAACTGTTACCTTTTAGAAAAAGCAATATATATTTTAAAAACAAATAAATAGTAAATTTTATAAAAGTTTTACTAGGAGAGTTTTTGCACGTATTGTTTCACGTAAAGAACTTAGTTTTCCTCTTTCCGGTGGAAATACAAATATTGAAATGAAACAAACATTATTGAGTATTTTATTTTAAGAAAATTAATAAAAAGTGTTAAATCAATGTTTTAAAGATGCTTCCAGTAGTGGAAGCGTATGGTCGGACTTCAAAGCTTTCATGAAGCGGATATAACCGGATATCAAGCTATTTATAAGAACCCAAGGAAGCCAAAGCACCAAGTTCAATTTACTTGAACTTATTAATTTAATTATTTCAACTAAATCAATATTAACTCAAGACTGGTTATTGTATTGTCATTGGGAATACATCATCTGAGCCAGTGTTAGCTGTTTTAAGTAGTCGGTAAGTGGGTAAAATTTAGATTGCAAAATTTGGAGACAAACTAAAAACTAGAGTAGTTAAATGAAAGCGTGTAAAAAAAAAAAAAAAAAAAAAAAAAAAAAAAAAAAACACATTAAAATTACTTAAACGTTTTTATTAGTAATCTCTACCTAGATATCTATATGAAATATTTTATAAAAAAAATAAGTAAAACGGAGCAGTTTTTGTATTAGCTGACATCTCATAATCATTGCTTGTAATGTTGACATCTCAACAATAATTGCTTACGGTTTTTATGAGTATGAATTATCAAGTGGAAACCTTAAAAGTAAATTTAAATAAGAAGGAATTATATTCAAAAAGAATTAATTGTGCAAACGCTGATTCTAAATTTGGATAAGAGGGTAATCAAAGAATTTAAATTCGCAATTTTCCCCCTCTTGAGTTAGTTGGTGGAAATCTTTTAGTTCAAAATTAGGTGTAAAAAAAAATAAATAAAAGTTTATATCCGCAAGGTAAAGTTTTTTTTGGGGGGAATTGAATATTTTGTGATGTATTCGAGATTATTTTTTATATTCTGCCCTCATTTTTTGCCATTCTTTACTTTTTTTTAGCGAGGGTCACACAAGAAGAGGTCGTTTGTATCTCGTTAAAATTCGACAGAAGGGCCCTACCCTGTATTTTCCAAGGCTTCGAGTAGGTTGTCTATGTTTTTACCTCTTGAGTTTTTCAGGACTTTCGCTACATTTAAAAAAAAAAAGAGCTGCCATGTTCCAAATTTCAACTCCAAATCCCCTTGGAAGCTTTAAAATGTAGATGAGGCAAAGTAAGTCCTTTCTACGTGCGCTACGTTTTTTCCACCGTAGAATAAAAGACAGAAAAGGGGGCTATTATTTCCTGCCTTTTTGGCCACGTACATTTAGGACAAAGAAGTAAATTTTATAAAGGAGTAATATTTTTAAGGCAAAGCTTGAATACTTAAAGTTAGAAATAAACTGCCTAATATATTTCACAGCTTCTTGTCTTACCACTATAAAACCGTCCTACTTGAAATTCTAAAAACAAGGTATCAGATTAAAATTAGTTTCAACTTTATTTTCTTTGAAAAATAATTACCTAATTATAAACTTTAGAGGACTTTGTCTCAATGTAAGTAATTACTTCTTGTATTTAAAACTGTGCTAAAAGTAATGAGCTTTGCCTTTGAATTTTAATTCCCTTTTATATTCCGTTTCACAAGGAATGAACCAAATAACTAAGTAACGTAATAACATTCGGAGTTTTAACTCTCTGACATTTACCCCCCTTTGGGTCCTATTAACACAACCTTTAAATTTAAAGACTATACAGTTGAATTCTAATTAAAAATAGAATTTGTTGTGTTAGATTAATTTATAAATTACAATTCTTTAAATAAAATTTTTCAAAATTTTAAACTATAATTTTATTCACATAAAATTATTTGGGGGAAATCTTGAAATACAGTGAAAATTGTTTATAAAAAAAAGTGTTCTGTGCGCTGACGCGTGAACCTAAATTATTATTGAACCGATGAATTTAAACTATTGACCGTGGATGTTGAAATAGGTCTACTTGTTGCAAAGTTTCAACCTTCTTTACTATCTCATATAAGTACTATTACTGTATATTGTATACAAGGAAAATGTATTTGGGTGGCGCAAAAAATTTTTATGGAATTACAAATTTTATAGTCTCCAAAAATATTGTGTTAAAAAATGTCTGTTATATCGAGTGAAGCGATATTTAGTATACAGGATACTTAAACATTTATTTTTTCAATATATTATATCTTTCATCATAAAATAAAGTTCAATGAGATTTACGGAGAGATTCAATATGAATTGTGAGTTATCAGAAATAATCATACATAAAATAAATTTAATTAATACAGATTTCTCATTTATAAACTCGTAACCAAATACGGCTTTCAAAATCAACTCATTAAGGAAGTCCTTTTGGTATATTATTTCAAATGTAGAGAGCCCAGACAAAGAGACAAGGGCACATGTTTTTAGATTTATCATGCTAATTTTAGAATGTACTGGCTTTGAAACAGAAAGCTAGGGTGTTGCCAGAGTAATATGAATTTGCAGAATGAAAGGACATGAAGATCTATTCGTCTCTTTAAGAACAAATATAATAACTTTCTGAGAAAAATACGAAAGATATAATAACAGAGATGAATCTTTGTAAAAGGATGTCCTAAGTTATTTTCTCTCAAGTAATCTTAAAAGGAAGTAATCTCACAGTTTTCTTTTTCGAAACGAATATACCCTCCAGGTATAATATTCCCATATGGACGGAAAAGAAAAACGAATTGACACAAAAAATACTTATATTTGGAGTTAGAGAAACGCCCAAGATGTATTTAAAAGAAAGAAAATTGTTTTTTTATATATTTTGTTCTTTTTTATAAGTCCAAAAAAATTAATTGTGCCCAATAAAGTATATTTTTAGTTATTATATCTGGATTTTATTTGTAGTTAATTAGTTGTCCAAAAATAATTATGAGAAATTATATCAATATTATCCATCTTTATTATTAAAAACGTTAGTGTCAAACAAACAAATGTGTCAAATTGTACGAAGCTTCAAGGTAACGGAAGCTTTTCGACGAGCAAAGCCAGTAGGGGAGACAGAGCCCCCAGTATTTTAATAAATTAATTTTAAACTTTATTTATAAACAACTTTATAAACACAAACTGGCTTTAGGGCTTCTGTCAAAAAATATCCTACCATTTTCCCTACAAGTCTCATTCAAAAGTTGGAAATCGTTTAACTTTTGACGCGTAGAATGCAAAACTTTCAGGCATATGAAAAGTTAGTTAATATAAATCAAATACAATTTAATAATAAGTATATTTTTTTTATAGACATTTATTTTATTAGCATTATAAAACGTACAAAATAAAAAAAAAAACTTTCTTTCAGGAATTTTATTATTTTGGAATGCGAAGCTTATTTTGAGACACTTTTACTGCCTTAACTTTTGAACCTTGCCCTCTTACGTCCGACCTCTTAAGTATGAATGCCTTTTTGCACTTAGAAAATCAAAACTCGCTATAAAAGTAGATCCAACCCACGTAGGGAATCACTAGCCTTAGGAAAACGAGAACAGAAAGGTAAAACATTAATCATGAGTAATGCATTTACTTGGGTTCTACCATTTCATCTTATTTTAAGAAAAAGGTTCCTTCGTCATACCCGGAGTATTATGGTAGCTTTGAAATGAGTTAAGGTATACGTGTCTGCTTCAGAAGGATTTTCAAGTTTGTCTTACCTTTGAATCCTACGTTTTATTTTCAGGCCTTTGCTAAATGAAATATTCTGAATTAGAGATACAATTCCTGTCTCGGTTTCAACCAAATGTTTCGTTCTACCGCAAACTAAAGATTCCCTTTTATAAACTGCGGTTTGTCTCTAAAGAAAACACCTGACGTCTACTCTGCTATCGAAGTTTACTTCTGTTTTAGAATTCTCTTTTACCTTATGTTTCTGTGGTTTTTCTTCTCAAAGCTCGCGGTCTCTTTCTACTCCAATAAAACGACAGTATATAAAATGTCTTCTTGTATTTTCAAAGACATCCCGTCGAGTTGAAACAACTATTAATACCTCAAAAATGTCGCAAAGAAACAGCTAAAATATCTCGAGGCTAGTCATTATATTAGGAACAAAAACAAACGAGGAAAGTGTTTATGCGGTCGCAATAATTACCTAAGGTTGAATAATACAATACAATTTTGACTTTCTCGCGTGTTTATTGTAACATTAAATCACATTTAAAAAATATAATTATTTAGTTTCAATAATTTGTTACTTCGTTTTTATTAGCTTACTTTCTTGTTTGTTTGTTTGTTTGTCCTGTACAAATCTTGCAAACGATTTCTAACTAACTTCGCGAGTAGCTAGACATTTGAAACTTTTAGAATAGCTCAGAACACGGAGACAATGCATTATTTTAATACTTTTAGTCATATTTCAGCAGAATTTTATTTCGATTTGGAATGTTATTTCGGAAAAAATCCGCAAGTTATTTTATTTGTTTTGACATGTCCCATATTTACAATCTTCATTTTGACAGGTTTCAAATTTATGTCTTATGATGACAGAAAATTTAAAAACGTAGTACATATATAAAACATTCTTTTTATCGTGTAATTTTTTAAATTTAATTTTAATCTTGTAATCACGATTTAATTTCTCCAGTCAGTATGTGTCAGTACGTCAGTCCATAAATTACTAAGTTAAAATGAGTAACACTCCATACTTCATGGCTTAGGTACGACTTTCTCTTAATCGTTTCCCTTAAATTGTTGTCAATTTGGACATTAATAAGGTGCCATTTCCCTCCTTAATCGTAACTATGTTGGACTTCCCAAAAGTATTGTTGTTCTTTCTCTAAAAAAATTAGCAGGTGCTTGGATTAACGCTGATTTACAAAGTTCTAAAGCATTACCCACATGATTCCATTATAACATGATACCTTCTTCTTCTTTGTTTCTTATATCATCGCTGCTCTTGTAGAAGCTATTTTTCGGTAATAAACGCTTTTCTATATTGTCCTGTCTGCATCTTTTAAAATTTAAACGAACAAAGACCAAAGTGACAAACGTATCCTTATTTCTCACGACTGAGTACAATCCATGTCAAAAAATGTTTTCCCCTCCAGTGTTCTGTATTTTATTATGATGTGACATTATTTTCTTATTCAAAACTAGTGCTTCAAGTGAAAATCATCTAGTTCTCTTTGAAGAAAGCATTACAAAGAGCAAGAATAAACGCTGGAATTGACGTGAATTAGGTGAAGAATCTTAACAAGAGATGTGTACGGGCATTATTCCAAGATTGCAGAGCATGGGAACGCTGTCGGCATTCAAAATAGAAGATGGCCTTGTGACGTAAGAATTGTATACAGTTCCCATAATTTAGTAAACTGTATTATTCGCTTAACCGGGATACCTCAAGACATCGTGGAACAACAGATATGCATTCATTTCGTTCTCTGTTTCTGGTAGTCTGAATGCAATTTGTTTGTAAACAATGAGAAATTAATACATTGCATTGTCTTTGTTTAATTATGAAATTGGACGAAGTCAATATCTGAAAGCAATGAGCTTTGGATTTGTTTCAACATTTGCAAATTTATCCATCAGCGTAGGCTTTCGTAGGCAGTCTGTCAATTAATCATTGGTATACCTGAGACCTACTCTACTCAGTAAGGTATATCTGACTAAATTAATATTATTATCTCATCGGACATGATTGCTGTTTGTTGTATTTGAAATCGCTACGATCACTCCCAATCATTTATATCACAAGATATTGTACCTATATGTACAGCGAGAACATAAATTTTGGCAAGTATAATAAGTATATGATAAAGTCTTCCTGAGTTTCATCAGAGCGAGCGATTTGTTCATGGACATTTTTACCGGTTAATATATGCTTTATTGAGTAGACAAATTTCAAAAAACAAAAATAAAAGCTTATAATCTACTGGAAGTGTTGGTTTTTACAAAATGATTGTATATGACATTAACCTAAACTAATTGAAGAAAGCTTTACACGCTTCGCAAAAGACCGATTGCCCTTTTAACATACGAGACAACATATTTCAAACGCTGTAATATTTGTATTTTAACACCATAGTTATGGCTTTTAACATGAAAATAGTTCGATCAATCAAACTCGAGGGTTGTTCATTTTAACTTTCAACTGGAGTCACGACCAACTGCGACTCAATTAATTTCTGTTGGATTAATGGTTCTTTAGTTATTGTGATAGAGTTCATATTCCTAGTAAAAGGACCGTATAATATATGTGCCATGATGCACTTCTCGAACTAATAAATTATTCTCTAACTAATAGTGTTCTCTTCTAGCCCACAATGCATTAATAATGGAGGCTTTTGGACTTGCAATTACAATGTCGGCTTCTTGAACGATTAAAACTTCGCCAAATCCCGATTTATCCTATTCCTTAAATCACTAACTGATTATCTCAATTCTCTTGACCAATCGCTGCTTTTAAGAAAATCAGCAGGTTTTATATTTAGTAAGATCAAATAAGCAGAGTAGCCACTTCCTTAATAATAACATTTAATTTATAATAGCACAAAAATATTAGAACCGAAATTTATTTTGATTAGTTAACTTAATAATTAGATAAGCTGTTCTTTTCGTAATATGTCGACACGAGACTTATAATGCTATTAATCTTTTATAAAATTAGAAAAGTGGGCTTGTATTTCCAAGCTGACCTTTTAGAAAGTGAAATATTTATATATTTTAAAATTTATTACTAGAGTTGTTACAATTGCTTTTGTTTCTTCAATGTTTATTTCCGTTGAGCTGAAACAAATCAATAAGGAGCTGTCAAGAACTTTTAATGTTTATGAATATTTAAGATTTAAGTACTGTTACGATGTCAAGAGGCTTAATGGTGCTTACTGAACAACTTGTTTCCAAACGTGTTAGGCGATGGCAAAGGGATTTAGAATATTTAGCGTAAAGTTGGCAGTTGGATGGGAAGCCCTCTAATTCCCTTAATACGTTAGAGCAGCGTTCCTTGCCACACTAAGATAAGGGATTAATCCCTGACTCAAACCACACGGACTTAAACAGGATTAAACTTTTAAAAGCATCCAAACGATTCGACAAAACTTGGTTTTAGGAAACGCCTAAGCTCAAGTTCCTAGTAATTTGTTGAAGAGATAAGGTTACCGCTGCATTTTAGCATAAATTCTAAACTAGTTCGAAATCGTAAATCTTGTCGGCATCTTCAATCCTTAACTAAAGAAAACCAGATATTAATCTCCGAAACTCTTGCCTAATTACTATCTAGGTACTACAAGCCTTTAAATTGTTAAGATTAAAAAAAAAAGTTTTTTAAAAAAAAAATAATAAATAAGGTTTTTGCTGAATTCACGATTAATAAATCTCAACTTGATTAATGGTTTGTTGAAGTTGGCTTGAAATTATAGGCTTACTGGATAAGGAGAGGACCCATCGGTTGCCTCCATAACGAGTTTTCACAGATTAAAAGTGAAACAAAGCAAACTTTTAGCAACTCTAAGAGATAGAAGTTATTTTATAATGAATATATCACTACTTTAACCGTTTAAATAATTTATGAATCATAAAGAGAATTACTAACGTAAACATAAAACTTTAATATTAAAAGTAGCTTCCTAAATGTTCGTTAGGTGAGAAAATGGTTGGAAATACTAAATATTATGAAAAATAAAAAAAAGAAAGTTATAACAACAAAATAGATAAAGAGTATGTATCTAAAATAAATAAAATAGTGTCATTTTTGGACGCAGAAAGCAGATTTTTAGCCAATGGGAAATAACTAATGGTTTTCTATACCGGGATTGGTGTACAAACAAAATAAACCTAAGGAGATATTATCTCAAGCCTGGAAGAACCAAGAGACCGAGAATATTTGTATAGTAAATGACGTCTAACCAAATTAGTTAGATGTGTAGGAGAAACTGCAACCCGTAAACTCCTATTTCTTAATTTTTGTTTTTTATGTTTGTCTTGAAATTACTCTTATAGTTAGAAGTTTATATATTTATTAACATAAATTAGTGCACGTATCCTCACTATTTAGTTCTTACTTAAGAATGTGCAATATTTGATCTTATAAAAGAGAGCCAAGGATAAAAAATGAATAAGGACTGATCTAGCTAATAGCATCAAAATCAAAATGATAAAAAAAAAGAAAGCTCAAAATGAAAAAAAAAAAAGGCTTCCTAAAGGCAATCAATAAAGTTATTTGCCCCTTATATTATATATTTCGCGCTCACCTTATTACATCACTCTTTTTTATGCTAGACTTAACTAAATGTAAAAAGGTAAAGTTTTTCTTTTCCTGTAATAAAAAAAGGGTGAGGAGTTTTAGAAATACTGTAACAGTTTTGATTTGAAAATCCCTATTCTGTCTTTCTTACGGTGCGGAATTAAAAGGGTGTCAAAAGTAACGGTGTATAATTCAGTAACCAAATATCGTCTTCACACAGAATGAGTGTATATAAACAATAGCCCGGTTTTGGCTGCTCAAATACGTCCAATGCTTTTACTCAATAGACCGGTTTTGGCTGCTCAAATACATCCAATGCTTTTACGCAATAGACCGGGTTTGGCTGCTCAAATACATCCAATGCTTTAACTCAATAGCCCGGTTTTGGCTGCTCAAATGCATCCAATGCTTTTACGCAATAGACCGGGTTTGGCTGCTCAAATACTTCCAATGCTTTCACTCAATAGACCGGTTTTGGCTGCTCAAATACATCCAATGCTTTTACTCAATAGACCGGTTTTGGCTGCTCAAATACATCCAATGCTTTTACTCAATAGACCGGTTTTAGACCATCTTAATTAGTCATTAACAATTGATTAGTGAACAACAACATTTGCTGAATTAATAGTAGTCAATAGAAACAGTTAAATATGACTATTGTTGACTTATATAATTAGGTCGACTTAAATATTATTTTTTAAAACCGGTCTAAATGAACATTGTTTCAGGTCTGATTAATTATCAATCAAAACTGTTCTGCATTATAAATGAGACAAACCCAGACAGATTATCATTAATGAAAGCATGTCTTTACATATAGAATGTTTGATATATCTAGTCAGACTTTTATCAGTCTCAGCAGATCGGTAATTAAATATTAATATAACTAGTTAGATTATCATCAGTCTAAGCAGATCGGCGATGAACTATTTATTAATATACCTAGTTAGATTATCATCAGTCAAAGCAGATCGGTGATAACCTATTATTAAAAAGCTAGTTAGATTATCATCAGTCAAAGCAGATCGGTGATTAGCTATTAATATACCTAGTTAGATTATCACCAGTCTAAGCAAATCAGTAATGAACTATTAATACACCTACTTAGTCACAATATCATCAGTCTAAGCAAATTGGAAATTAACCGTAATATACTTAGTTAGATTATCATCCTTCGAAGCAGATCGGTTATGAACTATTAATATTCTTAATTAGATTATCACCAGTCTAAGCCTATCTGCCTATCATGCAAGTGGAATTAATAATATATGCCATAAAAAAACAAGTTGGTATTTATCATTTTATACACCTAACCGAAAACTACTCACTGTTACACACACACATATATGAAAAATATATAAATATTTATCACTTTATACACCTAGCCGAATTTTATATACCTACTCACTGGACGAATAGAAAACAAACACATATATAAAATAGATATAAATAAAGTATTCTTTCCGAAAAGAGTTTAAAGCTTAGAAAAATATAAAAGAATTGAGGTCATTGTTTATGTCATGAGAATACGGTGTTGAGTGGGACAGAGAGAATTGTGTAAAACAGGCTGACATGTACGTACTAATGAAATTCAGAGCCTTCAACTATGTTTACTTCGCTTGCACAAAGACTCGCGAGAGAGCGATTCTATAGATAAATGTCCTTTGTACATAGACAAGAACAGGAACAAACGTCCTATATTTGCATTTTACTGTCGGTACATACACAATTCAATATTGAATTGTAGAAAGCAGGGAACATGTTGAATATCTTCATGTTACAATGTTGAATCAAGTAGGTGCCTGTGTACAATAAACCCTTTTACAAAAGAACTTGATTACATTATAGCTTTTCCCGTGGTTCTAGTCCAATTCAAATAATGAATTAAAACATCCCTTTTGTCCTTTTGTATCTAGTGTAGAATGTTAATTAAAAAGGACTCGTATATTTTTTTGGATAAACGTCACTAGACATTCAATTGTGCCTTCGCTACTCTTTAAATCTTTTAGTCTTCAATAACACTCATAATTCGATTTTTAGAAATAATGTTATATTGATGAAATATATTATGAAATATATAAATATATTATAAATATATTTCCGGTACATTTAAAACTAAATTGTTTTAGTTAAAATTAAGATTGTTTGAATTTAATTTTGAATACAAAATTATATAAAGTATGAAAATATTTTAAGCTTAAATATAAAATTGTTATAAAAAAAATAGTTATATTGATGAAATATATGTATTTTCCAGTACATTTAAAATTAAATTGTTTTACATAAAATTAAGATAGTTTCAATATAATTTTGCATACAAAATTATATAGAGTAGGAAAATATTTTAAGATCAAATAACAAATTTTTATATTAATCGATTTAGGCCTGAAGATGCCCAGGTATGGGCGAAATATAATCAATAACTATGAATGAAAAAAAATATTAGGTTTTTTTAAAAAACATTTTTCATCCCTAAAGGCTATCTATAAGAAAAAGGAAAATCAATAAAAACACGAGAGATCAACTAAAGAAAATATAGATAACTAATTATTTATAATCGTTGCTATAACAACATTATAATGATAAACAGAAGTGTTATGTATATAACACCATTCGATCGAACATTGTTCTGCATTTTAATTTATTCCATTTATCTGTAAATTTAATATAAATTTAATTTTTTCTCCTTCCTCCGCTACCAATTAAATAAAAACAATTTTTACTTATGAAAATATTTTTTTAAAGATANTTTTACTCAATAGACCGGTTTTGGCTGCTCAAATACATCCAATGCTTTTACTCAATAGACCGGTTTTAGACCATCTTAATTAGTCATTAACAATTGATTAGTGAACAACAACATTTGCTGAATTAATAGTAGTCAATAGAAACAGTTAAATATGACTATTGTTGACTTATATAATTAGGTCGACTTAAATATTATTTTTTAAAACCGGTCTAAATGAACATTGTTTCAGGTCTGATTAATTATCAATCAAAACTGTTCTGCATTATAAATGAGACAAACCCAGACAGATTATCATTAATGAAAGCATGTCTTTACATATAGAATGTTTGATATATCTAGTCAGACTTTTATCAGTCTCAGCAGATCGGTAATTAAATATTAATATAACTAGTTAGATTATCATCAGTCTAAGCAGATCGGCGATGAACTATTTATTAATATACCTAGTTAGATTATCATCAGTCAAAGCAGATCGGTGATAACCTATTATTAAAAAGCTAGTTAGATTATCATCAGTCAAAGCAGATCGGTGATTAGCTATTAATATACCTAGTTAGATTATCACCAGTCTAAGCAAATCAGTAATGAACTATTAATACACCTACTTAGTCACAATATCATCAGTCTAAGCAAATTGGAAATTAACCGTAATATACTTAGTTAGATTATCATCCTTCGAAGCAGATCGGTTATGAACTATTAATATTCTTAATTAGATTATCACCAGTCTAAGCCTATCTGCCTATCATGCGAGTGGAATTAATTATATATGCCATAAAAAAACAAGTTGGTATTTATCATTTTATACACCTAACCGAAAACTACTTACTGTTACACACTCACATATATGAAAAATATATAAATATTTTAGCCGAATTTTATACACCTACTCACTGGACGAATAGAAAACAAACACAAATATAAAATAGATATAAATAAAGTATTCTTTCCGAAAAGAGTTTAAAGCTTAGAAAAATATAAAAGAATTGAGGTCATTGTTTATGTCATGAGAATACGGTGTTGAGTGGGACAGAGAGAATTGTGTAAAACAGGCTGACATGTACGTACTAATGAAATTCAGAGCCTTCAACTATGTTTACTTCGCTTGCACAAAGACTCGCGAGAGAGCGATTCTATAGATAAATGTCCTTTGTACATAGACAAGAACAGGAACAAACGTCCTATATTTGCATTTTACTGTCGGTACATACACAATTCAATATTGAATTGTAGAAAGCAGGGAACATGTTGAATATCTTCATGTTACAATGTTGAATCAAGTAGGTGCCTGTGTACAATAAACCCTTTTACAAAAGAACTTGATTACATTATAGCTTTTCCCGTGGTTCTAGTCCAATTCAAATAATGAATTAAAACATCCCTTTTGTCCTTTTGTATCTAGTGTAGAATGTTAATTAAAAAGGACTCGTATATTTTTTTGGATAAACGTCACTAGACATTCAATTGTGCCTTCGCTACTCTTTAAATCTTTTAGTCTTCAATAACACTCATAATTCGATTTTTAGAAATAATGTTATATTGATGAAATATATTATGAAATATATAAATATATTATAAATATATATATATATATTTCCGGTACATTTAAAACTAAATTGTTTTAGTTAAAATTAAGATTGTTTGAATTTAATTTTGAATACAAAATTATATAAAGTATGAAAATATTTTAAGCTTAAATATAAAATTGTTATAAAAAAAATAGTTATATTGATGAAATATATGTATTTTCCAGTACATTTAAAATTAAATTGTTTTACATAAAATTAAGATAGTTTCAATATAATTTTGCATACAAAATTATATAGAGTAGGAAAATATTTTAAGATCAAATAACAAATTTTTATATTAATCGATTTAGGCCTGAAGATGCCCAGGTATGGGCGAAATATAATCAATAACTATGAATGAAAAAAAATATTAGGTTTTTTTAAAAAACATTTTTCATCCCTAAAGGCTATCTATAAGAAAAAGGAAAATCAATAAAAACACGAGAGATCAACTAAAGAAAATATAGATAACTAATTATTTATAATCGTTGCTATAACAACATTATAATGATAAACAGAAGTGTTATGTATATAACACCATTCGATCGAACATTGTTCTGCATTTTAATTTATTCCATTTATCTGTAAATTTAATATAAATTTAATTTTTTCTCCTTCC
>KZ651295.1:203147-222535 GCA_001010745.2 Gerris buenoi
TTATCTTTTATATAACTTTTGACAAAAAATAATTCACGATTTTCACCTTAAAAGTTTAAATACTCAACTATGACAATTTCCCCCCTCTAAATTAATCACAACTAATACACATATGAGACACACACACTTATTATATTTATATACAAGTGGAAAACAAATAAATACAGTGTGCCCATGCCCATGGATGGAGTGCACGTGGAGTGTAAAGGAAAAGAAAAATTCAAGTTGGAATTTGAGTCCTTGGTCATCATTACTGCTTGGCCGTAATCTAACTTGAAAAAATTAGCCCAATTAATTGTCCAAAAAATTGTCAAGTGTAAAGTATTTTTTTTTTTTTTAAAAAATAAAATAAATCTAAGTTGGGCCCATCAAATTGAAAATCTGTCATAACTTCTAATTTCGAACAACTTTCTTGTATATTTTTAAAAACAAAGACACTTTAACTCTTGACAGTTTTTGAACAATTAATTGGACTAATTTTTTTTAACATCTTATAGTTTAAGAGCAAGCAAGGATGATGCCATAAGCTCAAAATTTCTTTGTCGTATACACCCCACTTGAATTCAATCCGTGGGCACACTACATAGGTAAAGGTATACCAATTTGAATAATAGACTCCAACCCGGATATTGAGTCGCGGAACTCTGAAATTCCAGTCCCGTCATGAAAAATTGTATGTATGTCTCTATATGTATATAGTTTGTCTTTTGAAGAACGGAGTCACTATAAAAGAGAATATAAGAATACTAAAGTCTATTGCGAGAATGTCAATAATTGTTAACTTATTTCCTTGTATGTATATACAGAAAAAAATTATATTTTAAAAATATGAATTTTCACAGAACTAACTATTTACTTACTTGTCTTGTCCTATTTATATTTAAAGTTTTATTTATTTAATAAATTCAATACTTAGAAGCTGTCAATAATAAAAATATCATAAAGTCAACTTTTTTTATTAAAACTTTTCCTTGGCTTATTTTTTTATTTCTTAAAAAATAAAACAGCTTTTGATGTACTTTATTTAACAAGTTTTCACTTTTTTTAAGGTAAACTCCAGAGTGCTGTTTATTCTTTTATACACCTTTAATATAATTCGGTGTGAGAGGAAGGTGGAATATGGAACTTTTTAAATAAAATAAAAAAAAATTCTAAAGAAAGATTTTTTTTTTTAAATCTCTTAAATGTTAAAATAAACTTCTTTTCTAAGAAAGTGGGAAAAATGCTTTATAATTTATTCATTTATAATTNCCTTTTTTAAAGGTGGTCCTTGGGTTGTTGTAATTTTGGAAACCAGAAATTCTTAGAAAATCATATAAGGTTTTGTACCCTATGAGTCTAACATAGTAAGTACTCTCTTTTGCATTCATTAATTTTAATAATTCAAGTATTCAATTACTTTAAGGGCTATTTACAGGTATTAATCAATATTAAACTGATACGTTCGCTATCTTCTAAAAAATTTAATTTTTGATTTTCAAGTCAAAAAAAAACTTATATCTTAAGAAGTAAAACTTCTTAAGGTTCTTCTATGTTAAAGGTAAATACTTCTTAAATTAAGAATAGAAAAACTAAATTAACAGATTAGGAATTGAACTAATTATATTCCGAATATCATTAGTTAATAAAGGCTAGTATGTATATGATTATAAAGTCAAATTGTAAGTTGTCACTGACAACTTACAATTTGATTTAGTTGTCATCGCAAGTTTGTAAGTTATCAAATGAGGATATCCCTACCGTCGATACTTGCATGATCTGAGGATCACTGGACCGGTTTCGGCTAAACGCCATCATCTGCAGAGTCGAGATCTGTCGTAGCACTCGAGTCTACATGATCTCGACTCAGCTGATGATGGCGTTTAGCCGAAACCGGTCCAGTGATCCTCAGATCAGGAAAGTATCGACGGTAGGGATATCCTCATTTGATCATAAGTTACCTTATACTAATATACCTAAGGATTTGTTTACCTTTCGAATTTAATAAGAAAATCCACTTCAAATGTGTATTTTACTATAAAATATTTTTTTATTACTTTTTCATACGAAGAGAAAGCGTTGTTATGACGCGAAAATTGGTTTTTGAGATTTTAATGGATTTACAAATTTTGAGGTCCCCTGAGTCCAAAAAAGTGGTTTTTAAAAATATCTATATACAAACGCGTGGAGCTTAAACAACTGGACCGTTTTTGACGAAATGTGGCATAAATGTTCAGAAAATTCATACCCCAAGGCAAAATCGAGAAATGAATTTTAGCTCTAAATTTGGGGGAATACTCCCTAAAAAAAAAACTTAGGAACAACAAGAAAAACATTATTTTTCGAAAACCGTTCCGACAGTTTTTATTTAAAAATTCTAAAATGTAGTCCATTTAAATACAAATCTAGTAATATAAGACTTTCCCGGAAAAAATTTAGTTCCTGAGAAAATATCTTTAAACTCAGACGGAGAGGTCTCGGTGGGGAGATAATAAGTATAAAAATACTTTAACAAAAGAAGATTTTAAAGTATAAAAATACTTTAACAAAAGAAGATATTAAGTATAAAAATACCTAATATCTTGAATAACAAAATTTTTATAACTAGAAATAAATTCCCCTGCTAATAAAGCTCTATAAATATTCTAGTTATGTTTCAACTTTTAACACATTTCACTAGATGAACTGCTATTCTTCATTACACAAAAATATACTTTCAGATAATCAATTGATGATCTATACTAAAACTTCAGTACCAAAAAAGAAGACCGCACTTAAAACTTTTTTCTATCTTCATGAACAGATATATAAATAATAAATAGGGTTATTATGAACAATAGCCGGGGAACCATGTATATACTATACTATGTATATGAAATATAATATAAATATATGTATATACATACTATGTATACGAAATATGTATGCAAAAATGTTAGTTCCCGATCAAATAAATTAAACGTTAAGAAAAACATTTAATTCACAATGCTGAGTATAAATCACTAAAATATCCATATAATTTCAACACTTTTCATATAATACATACATTTGAATTTGAATTTTCATATTTTAAACGCAACGAAAATAAACCCACTTAAATTGGTCTCATATCAGAATAATTATTTAAATCTTTAATATTTTTTTTTTCTTATCTCTTTTATTCTGAGCTAATTATCTGTTATAAATAATCTGTAAAAAGAGATATCCTAAATCAAACGACATATATATTTACAAAATTTGCTTATCTCTTATTTTATTTTTCTTTAAAACATCAGGTAGAGTGGCAATGTAAAAAATATTGTCACTTATAATGGAACGTTATTTATTATGGAATCTTATCTCTTTATTTTTTTTCTATTTTTAATTGCTCTAATTTATCAATTTATATTCAATATTTCAAACACAATTATTTTGGATTTTTTTTATGTTATGCTTATTGTTTTATTATTCTGTATTTCATTGATACGCTAGTTAGGAGCGAAATAATAACGTTATCAAGTCATTCATTAAAGTAAAATAGTAATTGTATGCTAATAATTTACTTAGGTGTCAAAATGTCCATCTATAACATTACATAGTTAAATTTAAAAAAAGAAAAGAAAATGGAATAACCCCTATGTTTTCTAAAATCATTTCTATTGTAATAATGTGAATTAAAAAATAATAGACAATAATGGCTTGTAAAAACATAAAATCAATAATGAATAAATTAATAATCTCTACGTAAATAGGATGCGAGGAAGCCATGTGCCACACCAATTAGCAGTCTATTTTCAATATATGCATATATAGCGTGCGTAAAAGAAAAAAAATACAACATTAATTAAACCTAATGTTATTATTACTTATTTGTAATTAACACCTCACTCATTATTTCTTTAACTTTTATTGACTTATGGTAATTTAATTAAGTACTGCAAATAAATTAAATGATTTAGAACAAGAAATAAATAAACTGAGTCTAAACTGAAGTAGATATTGATTTAATTGTATGATCATTATTTTTTTAATTAGTGTGTTCCTTTATCATTATTTAACGCAACAGATATTTAATATATTAATTATAAACGTTTATTATAATTGTTATTAATTATAATTGTTTTTTTGACCATCTCAATAATAACACTACGCTATTGATACTACTCTATTGTTACCTTGCAAACGGTCACCCGACCATTCATTTTAATCTATAATCTTTTATTAATCTATAATTTTTGGATATGCTGAAGAGGCTAAGGTCACAATAAAAACACTACTGAAACAAAAGCCCTGTGCACGAAGAGTATATTGAAAAAGTACGAATAAAGGCCGGGCCACACCTGTCCGCACCGTGCCCGCGCCGTGTGACGGCCGTGTGTTGGACAACACTCGGTAAGGAATAAACCTAAGGAAATGTTAGGCATGGTCCACACCTCTCCGCACCGACATTTTATTTGTTTTGTTTACTTTTTGACATTTCCTTAGTTGTCCAACACACGGCCGTCATACGGTG
This sequence comes from Gerris buenoi, assembly GCA_001010745.2. Taxonomy (NCBI): domain Eukaryota; kingdom Metazoa; phylum Arthropoda; class Insecta; order Hemiptera; family Gerridae; genus Gerris; species Gerris buenoi. The sequence continues at coordinate 207,619 of KZ651295.1, forward strand.
CGGGCACGGTGCGGACAGGTGTGGCCCGGCCTTAATTAGTTATTATAAGTATTGTAGAGGACAGAATTTGCTGAAGCTTTTGCATTTATGAATTTTATTTAAAAAAAAAAAAAAAAAAAAAACTCACATTCTACACAGGTTTCATCAAGGGCTGCATTTCAACCCCTTTGGGTTTTCTTTTGAAATAGACTCAATTCCTTGACATATTCAAATTCTCACGAAGATTATAGCCCAAAAAAGGTGTAGTAAATTAATTGTTTTATTTATTTTAAAATGAAAAATTATGTTTTGGAATAGTGATAAAGAGATGTAAATGCCCAAGAATCTGGTGTAAAAAGCTTGAAAATGACCCAAAGGAGTTGAAATATAGCATTTGATAAAACTTGTATGGAATGTGAATTCTTAAACTATTATTGAGTACCCAATAGACCGGAAGGAGAAATCCTGAGTTTTTTTTTCAAATATACTTATAGAGAGGGTAATGAAGTACTAAAAACAAAAGTTTAAAAGAATAGATAAATTTAGATCATTTACCAGTCTTCAAATTTTAAATTTTAATTTTGTGTTTGCACGAGCGTTGGACGGTTTGACAGATTACGCTCCCCGTTTCGAAGTTAGCCTGATCATTGATATTTGCAACAACATTTCCAACTAAACGTAAGGTGATTATCCATGTATTTCCAGCATAACGTGGCTGATTAGATATCATTGACAATTTCGCGTTGATACATAAAAACTAGAAACCCGTAGACCTGAACCAAATCCTCTTTAGCGAACCCTTATTACTCCTATGTAAAAGGCATCCATACCAATATCATATACTTTTATAATGAAAATATGAAAATAAATTTATACATGAAAAGCCTCTTAGTGGACTCGTTACTTAAATTTATTTTTCATAAATTTCCTATGTTTATTTAAGCATTCAGCAGATTACATTTCAAGTTATCTAATTAACCGTTATCTAGAGCAATAATTATTTACTTAATTACTTAATGTATAAACTGCCTCATATAATCTTGATAATAAGTTTAAACACGGATAAATTAGTTAAAATAACTAATTTATGTAACAAACGAAACTCCATTAACCCTCCTTTTAAATTAAATGTGGGAATTCGTGTTAATTTAATCTGTCTAGATGTTACCGTGGGCACCATCTTTAAACTTTGTACTCAAAAGATCTAAGAGCTATGATGTAAGAAGTTGGGCTCGAAAACCAATAAACTTTAAGAGTCAGTTTCAAACTGGAGGGCAAGTTTCCTGATGTATTTATGAACATGATAACACTGAGTGAAACTTTGGCTCTTAACTTTGAATTGAAAACCCGATTCGAACAAAAACTTAACTCATTTTTCACCTAAATAGAAACTTTCAATAAATATTGGTTTTTCTCATTTTCAAACCATCTCTCTGTCTTCTGTTCTTTAAAACTAAAACATTACTTTTGGTTGTTTGGACGAAGTATTAAAATAATGTATTTTGTTGTTTTCTTTAGAATTAACTTAGCTCTTTTTATCAATTTTGGTTCAAAAGTTATTGGATCCGTACAGAGTGACAGACGGACACAGGAACGAAACTTATAAGGGTTTCTTTTTTGTTGATTTTACCAACGAAACCCTAAAAATAAATAAATCAATTAAAAAATTGTCACTTTTGAGCAGGCTCTTACCTTCAAACTACGCCCTTCAAAATTAGTTCTATAATTTGTTTATTACTCTTAATGGAAATATGTACTACATATTAATAATTAACTCATTATCTAAACAAATATGAAATTTGAAACAAACCAGAGAAAAAGGTTGAAAAAAGTTAAAATTTTCTTTTTGACTTTATATTTTATTTGAGTTAGTTTATAATTTCTCGTGACAATTTAATAAATGAAGTGGTTCATCAGTCAATTCCTATTTAAAACATAGAAGCAATATATATTTAAATTAAAATAAATACGCATAATATTCATTTATGCGTTATTCATGTTTATTTAATTAAATATATTATTACATACTTTTTTTAAAACACTGTTCGGTAGCTGTGTCGTATAGGTACGCTAATTTATCATATTTGTTTAAAGTTTATTTAATTACCAAAATGAAATGAATACCAATGTATTAGATACGTATGATTTATATTTTATCTTTATTAGTTTATTCCTGCGCCTGTGGTAGGAGCTCTTCTACTGCTGGGCCATTAGGGCTTACATTTTTATGCAACCTAATTTTTAGGCCATCGAAAAAACTTAATAATGTAATCTTAAATCTTATCTATTCTTATATATTCTTCATTGGTAGTTTGAATTATATTTCATCTTAAAGTGTTTAATTTCATAACAGTAATATTTTAGGATGACTGCGCCAATTAAGTATTATAAATATCATAACTTTAAAACAGGTATATTTCAAATAACAATATTGAGAGGAGTCATAACTAATATATATAAAAAACAAAAAACATTTGTTAATAGAACAATAATTCAAACTTGTAAAAACATGTTTGACATTAATAACATTTTATCTAAGCGCTGTAATACGAACATGTATCAATATTTATTACACGGTTTTTGTTAATATGGTTATAATTTAACCGTAGGCGGTTATTAACTGTGGTTGGTAAAACAGAGGAGGCCTTTGCTTGTAAAAACCTATGAAATATTTATAGCCTGACACCACCGTTGTCATTTTTAGCAGGGTCTACGTTCTCTAAGGGGAGTTATATTAACTCGAATAAAGGGAGGATACTAAATCCTTTATTTCTCATGACAGATTCCCTCGGGGGTATACCACAGGGTGAACTACTGTACACAACTCTCTTTATGATATTCATTTACAAAAATAATAAAGGTACTCTTTTGTTTCAAACAACAATATAATACAACCCCTCATTTTTTTCATACTGCCGAAATTAAAATGAAATGCCCCCTTAATTTTTTCATAATTATAAATGGAGATTAATCATCTCTTTTTTTATAATTTACTCTTGGTAAATAAATTCTGCTTTGTTGTATTTTTTTTTTTTTTTTAATATAAACATCAAACATTACAAAAATATTTAAATATGTAAACCTTTAATTCTCATTCTCTATAAGAATAAAAAAATAAACTATATTCTTTGTTTTTGGGCTTATTATAAATAAACATAGATTATCAATTTTTAAACATCGATATTAATTAATGGAATTAAAAATTCCCATGAAAGTTAAAAAAAAAAAATACCTGAATTTTTTTTTTTTAGAGAGAGAATTAAATGTATTTGTGTACTTAGAATTTTGATTTAATTGTATAATTTACATTAACGTATATCATGTACATACAACTATGTATGTATGTGGTCCTTTGTAAAAAACAATCCTTAATTGATTTAATCATTAATATTATAAATGATTCACATAATTAATATTTATTTATTTATTCGTTTTTGAAGGGTGTTAGACTGCTTGGTCATATACTCCCAGTTCTTGTTTTAATTAACAATATATATACTCATAATTAATTTTAATTTGTGTCAAATTTACTTGAATTAGATTTAAAATTAAAACTCTGCATTTTAATGTACCACTCCAAATAATTAAAAACGAGATATTCATGGCATAATAATTAGTTATATTGTTTGTGTCAAACGCTAACATAATTTGACTTTTATTTCATGCTTACAAGTCAGCATGAAATAAAAGTCTGTATAAAAACCAAATAAATAATTCTCTAATATTTTGATTTATTATCCATGTGGCTTGTATAATTAAATGGTAATAATATTTACATTTTTGAGTGTACTCAATTTTTGCTAATTATATTTACATTGATTTGTCAACTATTTTGTTACTAATAAAAATTACCATTACATTTTGGGTTAATGAGTGTCAATAAACTCATTATAGGTTGCTTGGTAATATGGGCAAAATACGCCAGATATCATTGCATTTTAACTTAGAAAGAATTTGCAAATTTTTAAACCTGGAATCATAATACTCGTATATATCGTAGTTATTTATTTATTTTCAATAATTATCATGTGTTAGTCGTGAAAAAATCGATCTTAGTAAAAGGTATTACTAAAAGTTAATAATAAATGTATATTTTTGCACAAAATATATTATATAAAGCTAAGAGATATTCCTTAATATTTATGCTGAACCGCCTTTAAACAAAGAATAAAAAATACATCTCTATAAATAAAATTAGTGAAGATATTTCAAAAAAGAAATAAATTATGTCAGAAAGGAAATTATTTCCTTTTATATCTTCAACTTTTCATATTTTGATGGATCCAAACGAATTTATTTCGTTTTCTCAGGTAAATGTCTTTTGTTATTTTTTTGAATTTTTAAAAGATTGGCAATTTAGTTTATGCAGTTTAAAAGAGAAAAATAACTTTATAAAAGACTTCACATTTGACACTTATTTTATCTTTATTATTCTTTATCTTTATTTATAAAATGTTGGCATTGTTTCTTCTCTATCTTGTTCAGTTGTTTATTTGAATATCTGTCAAGTTATGTGGCACATAGCTTCCTCGCATTCTTTTTATTAGACTAATGGTCACATGAGATTTGGATCTAATTCGATTCCCATTTGGGTCACACTTTTTAAATTTTCAATTTGCCCAGACGGTGACATTATTAGGGATCCTCAAACTGCCATAATTTCTTCAAAAGCAGAAAAGTTCTTTTGAAGTTGAATAATATAGGAGATCCTCTTTAGGGTAAATCATTTCAAACAGTTACTTTGATTGCGACGTTTCGATCAATCTGGTCATTATCAAGACTGAATACGGATATATTTATTTATTTTTTAAAACAAGTTCTTTATTGACATAAGTTACAAAAAAATGTTGTGTATACCGGAGCCATAATGTTATTTTGAGGGAGGATAGTTTGTGCCTTTCATAATTTTTTTTGATATTTTGTAAAGGATTGGAGCTTTTGAATTACTTTTGTGGAAGGGGAATATTGGATAATTTCGGAGTAAATATTTTATTATTTTATTATTATTATTTTGTTTATTTTTTTAAATGGGAATTTTGATTGGACTTTTGTTGGGGTAGTTTGCAGGTGTATAAATGGGTATCGTAGGCAGTCTGTGGACTGGCTTAATCGGGAACCAACCTGGCATTTGCCTATTAAATTGAGGGAAACCACAGAAAACCTCAATTAGGTTGGGTGGACCCGAGTCCTTCCAAAATTCTTCCTATGTTTTTCCTAAGTAATTTTTATTTATTTTTTAAATTTTATTTCGAGTGTGGGTTTCTAGTGGACTCCAGATTTTTCAGTTTTAGGCTAAGGGGAGTAATTTATTTCTCTTACGAATTTTAGTGTGAGTTTAATATTTTTTAAATTTGAGAATAGGATGATTTTGATTTTTTCATTTTTATCTTGGATTTCTTGGATTTTAAGTTCTTGGTATAATTTAATTCGTTCTGATTTGTATTTCGGACATTCCAATAGGATGTGAGTTACATTTTCTTCTTTATCTGGGCATGTATAACATATTGGTGAATCGCTCAATTTATTTATTTAAGCATGACATAGAACAATATATATAACACATTGCAATAGTGTCAACAGGAAGAAAAAAATTGGTAAGGCGTGAATTCTCACGTAAAAAGGGTTTCGTTGGTATTGTGAAACCAAATTAGTAAGTGTGAGGAGGGGGGGGGGGGAACAAAAAAATGTCGATGTTTTTTAACAAAATGGCGCCGAAAATGAAACACTAACCCTAAGTGGTATATATATTTGTAATCTACTCTTCAATACCTTTCATTTGATACCCCACTCAAAATTTAAAAAAAATAAAAATTTTCTCGCGATGTGAATTATCCGCCATTTTGAATTTGAACAGCTGATTATTTTGAGTTCTCTATATTTTTCCTGTGTGCGCGTCAAAACGATCTTTAATACTGGTAAGTTTCACGCTTTTATCTCTTTTGGATCAAAAGTTATTGGAACCGTACAGAGTGACAGACGGACACAGGAACGAAACTATAAGGGTTTCTTTTTTTTTGGTTTTACCAACGAAACCCTAAAAACAACTATATTATAATCTACAATTATGAAACAATATACCTTTGAAGCTATGGAGATATACTCATAGAGGTATGTCTTACTAATTTTAATATTTTTAGAGGATCCTCTTAAAATATATCGGTATATTTATTAATTAAAATAAAAGGGTACTACCACCCACCATTGTTCTTTTAAAGATATATACATTCCGTAAAATCTCGCACAACGTGTTATGCGCACTTGCGTATTCACGACTAATCGAAACCACGAAACTTGGATTTCAATGTAAATTAATAGAGAAGTAACGTTAACGTTAAAGTACTCCAAAGAAAACTAGATTTTGTAAATGAACTTCTTCACATTTATAGGGATCAATATATTACTAGTAATAACAATTTTAATATCATAATCGCGTGAATGCAAATACAAAATATTACGGTAAAACGATAAGTTTAACGTTCAAGATAAGCTTACACAATCGTTAAAGAAGACTATTTTCAAGATAGTTGTTTGAAAACTCTATACAAGTTCTGTAAGTAATTTCAGTGTTGTTTAGGATTACTGAAACTTTGTCTAAAGATAGAACATTAATGCTTCCCATTTAGCCCTTAATCTTATAAATTCGATTGTTTCTTTTACCTATAATATGTTTACATATTTATTTCAAGTAAATAATATAACTAATCTAACTTTATAAACTAAGATTAAACCGAGAGAACGTATATTCCATAAATAATAAATAGAATACTAGTAATAACAATTTTAATATCATAATCGCGTGAATGCAAATACAAAATATTACGGTAAAACGATAAGTTTAACGTTCAAGATAAGCTTACACAATCGTTAAAGAAGACTATTTTCAAGATAGTTGTTTGAAAACTATACAAGTTCTGTAAGTAATTTCAGTGTTGTTTAGGATTACTGAAACTTTGTCTAAAGATAGAACATTAATGCTTCCCATTTAGCCCTTAATCTTATAAATTCGATTGTTTCTTTTACCTATAATATGTTTACATATTTATTTCAAGTAAATAATATAACTAATCTAACTTTATAAACTAAGATTAAACCGAGAGAACGTATATTCCATAAATAATAAATAGAACAATCTGTATTTTATTAGCATTCCTTAACACAATTAATTTTTTGTTTTTGGAAGTTAAACTTTTTAAAGTATGCATAAAGAAATTTGTATGATTCGGATAAAGCTATAGCAAAAACCAGTCAAATTGCCTGGTGTACTGAATGATCGAAATGGGAGGTATCTTTTATATAATCGAGTAGTGTCCCGGCGACGGCGACGGCGACTCACCTCTTAATGATTTATAACGTTAAAAATTGATGTGCTATAAGCTGGGTTTGAACCAGTGACCTCCAGCACATGAGGCATTAATTCTACCACTGAGCCATCCCACTGTAATGAGTCTCTTCTAGCATAAAACTTGTTATTTAAACAGTAAATATCTATTTAAATATTTTAATTATAACTAATGATCTCTTAGCTCTTTTTTTCAACCATAGTTATTCTGCCCGTTGCCACGGGCTTAACGGCTAGTTATAAATATATCATTGTTTTTTGTTTTTTTTCTTTTGGGTTTTAGTCCCGTTCGACAGCTTATTAGGTCATTACTTACTATATCATTGTTATTTAACATTTAACAATTTTCAGAGTGTAATTGAGTAAAAGTTATACAACTTTTGAGAGTAAATTCGATAAAATATCGATCGAAACAAACTGTTTAGTGGTTTTTACTCCAATTCATGACACTGTTTCATATCCGGCCCTTGTAACCAAAAGCTTCGTTTAATATAAAAGGCGGATTTAACAAACAGAACCCAGTGTTTTATTTCACACTTTCTAATAAAACAAAGAAGTTTTGTCAATCTAACAATCAATATAAACAAAACCAAACAAACTTCTAAATAAACAACCATTTTTATTTACTTTTCTTCTCTCAGCCAGAGTTTTAACTCTTATTTTAGAACATTTGAATTTGCCAATTCTCGAGTCTATCGGCAGGTACTTCAACAATATGTTTGACGTTTGCGTAAGTTATTGCACCAATAGGCTGTTGGTAAATACGTCTAAATAAACCTTCAAACCGCTCTAACTCCCACTAACCGTTGTTAAGTTTGAAGAAGGCGCAAAAGCTATGTTACACACATGATAACGCAATAGATGAAGGGCTGAAGTATTCCTGCCCTTGTACAGTACATCTCCCTTTTTCTCTTCCCTTTGTTTAACTCCTGGACAAAGTTTAACTCATTCCAGCATTTTCAACTTTTGTTGATTTGTAGGGAATCAACAATTTTCATTTAATCAACGTTATATGAACAAGGAAAAGTTATTAACATAACACAGATAACTTCATACTCGACGGCTTTCCAACTTAATATTACACATTCATAGGAAAGAAGAAAATCTAAAAATTTATAATTGAGTTTTTTAATTAGAGGAAATACACTTTACTTCACGTTATTAATAACTTTTAATAACTTCATTACTCTTAACAAATTTATTCATCTCAATCTTTAACAACATTCATCAGTGGTGAATATAATTCAAAATGGAAATGAAAATATACAAATTAAGAAACGATTCTATATTTCAAGTAGAAACGAATACATTGCCGCTTCTTGTTTTATCAGTGACAGCGTGGTAGTTATATCTTGTAGATTCACTCAACTAGTAAACTCCTTAAGGCGATTATACTTCATGCAGAAGAAGGTTTTTTTCAAATGGAATGTGAATGTGAACAAATAAAAAATCACTCGAGCTTATGTCTACGAAATATTCTGTTGTAGCATCCTTAAACCCATCGTTAAAATTATTCCGGAAAAAAGAACTCTTCGGTTCTTCCTCTGCCGTATTTTTTTCGCACCCCTTGTTACCTCTTACTGATAATTTGGAATATTCATGACATGGAAATGTCAAGATGGAAAAGTCAAGACATGGAAAAGTCAAGACATGAAAAAGTCTTCAAAACGTATAAAGTCAACTTCACCGTGAAATGTTACCGCCATATTAAAAAATAATAAGTATTACTTCTTCTCTATATGTAGATATAATCCTGGAGATTCTGTCTCTTAGCTTAATTTTGTGGCAAATGCTAGTAACTTTCTCGCGTCCAATAACTGGAAGAATGATCACATGAGAATTAAGTTGATACTATGTATGAGAATAAGTTTTATCTTATTCACCGAAATTATTTGGTTCTACCTAAATCATGAATATACATTAGTGTTCAAACTAATTTTCTGAGGATATTAATTATATCAAATGAAATGCATCATTATAATAGACCAGCATTTAGCGTGCAGAAAAGTGTCTGACTAACATCAAGCTAGATTTTTGTGTATAAGTAAATGTGTTGGTGCTTCTTAAGAATAGTTGGCTAAGTTCGTCAGCGTAACATAGCATGGCAATATGCATATGAAATAACAAACCGGTGGAAAGCGGCTATGTCCCACCCAGTTTGGTGGACAATGTGATTTCATGATCCTGAGTACTAATTTAGTTGGTTGACCAAAAATCACCTGATATGTAGTCTGTCACTCAATAGGTGACCTCTTTAATTTGGAGTAATATTTGACTAACTAACCAATTAAGTGACTAACTACCATCAATTTGACTTTTGGTCTGCTAACTAATTTCGTACTCAGGATCAGGAAAATCGCATTTCTCACCAAAAAGGGTGGGGACATGGCCGCTCTCCACCGCACCGGTTCGTTTCTTTCAAATGCCAAGCTATGTTCCGCAGGGAACTTAGCCGACCATATATTCTTAAAAGGGGCCAAAACATTTACTTATATGCAAAATTCTAGCTTGATGTTAGTCAGACACTTTTTTGCACGCTACCTCCTGGACTATATAGTTTCTCTTATAGTATAATGACTCGGGTACAATTCGAGTGGTGAGCGGTGGGTAGCCGCTAACGTTTATGTTAAATTAAATGCAATGGAAGTAGAGAAAGGACGGCTATGACAAGCACAAGGAGCAAAAAATGTTGCCTTATCGCTTAACGCTCAGCGTAAGAAATTATTTTTGCTCTTCCCACCGTCATCTCATCGTCACCAGCGCCGCTCATCTTTTTTTTTATCGTTCCTGAGGCCTGAGGCTCTTCAAAAAATGTTATTCATTTATACAATATTCTTACTGTCTTTCTCCATAGATCGATTGAATATTTCATTTAGCGGTGTCAATCTTGAATTTTTCATTCAGAAGAGACAGATCTATTTTTCATAGATTCATGTATCAATTGACAAGATTAAGAAATTTTTCAAAAAAAAAAAAAAAAAAAGGACGCGTCAAAATTAATGAGCAGATTATTTTTATTAATTAATGAATCAACCAAATTAAGTATATTGCTTGAAAATGTCCCAAATTGGAGGGGGGGGGCGAAATATTTAAAAAAAAAAAAACATTGTTTTTGTTTTTTGGTTTTTTTAAGCACCACTGAAGACACAATTATAATATATAACAAGAAAAAAAAAATTACTGAAAATTTAAAGGAGGCAGCAACGAAATATGGATTAAAATCGATTCGATACAATATTTTTATTTCGAACAATATTGTCGGGTCAATATACGTATGTACATGAGAAAGTAAAAATGTATAGTTCTTCGTGTTTATACAATTGAACATTTGACAATTGAACATTTTTCTGTAAAACAAGATTTCTAATAAAAACTCCAAATTAATGAATTCGCGGTATAAAAATGTAGAGTAAATGAGAGGCGCACTGACAAACTTTTTTTAATTATTTTAGCGGTGCTTTTCGATGTATAAGTTTAATTCAGCACCAATTTTAGAAACTTTTTGCTTGCTTTTAGCTCAGCAATTTATCTTAGTTTTTTAATGAATTCATCGAAATTAAACAGGTAAAAAGAGTTTAGCTAAGTATCTTATCTTTATTTGTTACCACTGTGTCTCTACTAAATTTCGTTTACTTTCAAGTTTTTAAGTAAGGTGTGGGTTATATTGTAAAAACTTAAAGAAAAGATAAAGAAAAGAGATACAGTTTCATTCTAAGAAAATGTATTTAAATATTATGATGAATCCTCGGAATTACAGCTATACAAGAATACATGAGTGCTTTAAACTTAACTTAAGAAAAGGTTAATGTCAATGTCATCTGTATTTGGTTCCTAATGCAAATTACGCACTGGAATTAAGGAAGTAACATTATTTACTTCTTTTGTTATTTATTTATTAATGTTGTTCTTCCTTAATTGTTCAAGGAAGAATATCTTATATTTATATATAAATATATATACAGTAGGTGGTCATCGACTAATCTACAATATCTTATGTTCAAATGATTCATGCATGAAACTGGATTGTTCGACAGTCAGTTTTGATGACCCATTGTTTTATTTGTTCAAGTCAGGATGTTACTTTTATCATTCTGATTGTAGAAGTGTGCTTCTCGAGGTCTAGGCTTCCCTAGGACGCCAACCTTCGATTAAAAATAATACAGTCCACGATCATTAATCCCGGACATTTCTATGCAGTGTGTTTAACCGCAGGTGTTATAAATACCAAGGACATTTTGGCTAGTACTTCATCGGACTTCGTTACTCAATGGTGTTTTAACAGTTGTGCAAGATTTGTCTTTGAGTAAGGTTATATCTTGTTTAGCATTACATTTCTCTTCATTCGTTTATACAAGTTTGTACAAATAGACGTTTGATTAGTCAATCTTTGTGCTTAATGTATTTAAATGTTTGACAAACAACTTGAACCTTCGTATATTAAGGTAACGATAATGTAATCATTAATGATAATGTATTAATTCAACCATTACCTAAGTAACGTTTATGAGATAATACTTAGCTTCTTAAATTAACATACTCCGGATAATTTTTATTTTTTTACAGTATTATAGTAAATACGTTTAGTAGGTATCTTCTTCTCCTAGTGTGAGTTCTTTTCTCAAATCTCTCTCTTGAATTATCTCTTTTTACTTTAACTTTACTTAGGTCTGGACAACAAGGCTAGAAATTACCATTATGCTACTAAAACTTAGGCTATTTTAAAAACTATAATAATATTTTAAGGTTAATACATAACAATACTCTTTTTACAATTAGTATTAACTTTTGACACTAATATTGGCCAACTTTTATGACGAAAAAAATGAATGCCCTAAGACTTTGGGAGGGGTGGAGCCAGTGACATTTTAATTTGCCTAGTTGACCCGACCTTCTCCAATTCAAAATTCAGTGCTCACATCGGCTCCCCTCCACATTTTTTCGATTATCCCGAGGTGTCAAAAGTTAATCCTATTTTTTTTTTTTTTTTTTCAAAACGAAACTTCTTCTATGGTCTAATGGGCAGAACAAATGAACCTTTAAGCTCTCATTACTTTTTGGCGATTTTTCAATCCCTCCTTGGATCATTATCAAGCTTTTCATAAATCCCTTAATTACTCAAAAAAATTACCTTACAATCTTTCTCTATTTTTTTTTTTTTTTTTTTTTTTTTTTTCATTGTTCTTTATTCAAATTTTATTCATTATTCTTTTCTCACGAGAAAAAAATAGTGACTAAAGATTTTTTTTTAAATTGATTAAAATAGACAAACTAAATGACAATGATGTATATCGCTCATATAAAGAAAACTTTAATTAAATCATTTTTTTAAATAAATCAGGGATTTATGAAAACTTGATAATGTTCTACCTAAATCATGAATATACATTAGTGTTTAAACTAATTTTCGGAGTATATTAATAATAACAAATGAAATGCGTCACCATTATAAACGATTATAATATCAGGTGGGTTCGAGTTCGAATCCCGTAGAGGTGAGACATGTTTCACACCGAGACTCACATAGTAACATGATTATTACAGGATCACCGTCCTGTAATAATCTAATCATGTGTTAATCAGGATGTAAAACAAGAGCAAACAACAAATTAAAGTATAAAAGAATTAGATATTTGTTAAGATTAATTAAGTTTAGTGAATCAGATAGAGTGTAAGGGGGGGGGGACTAATTCAAACTTATTCTAGGAATACAAGAATCTCAACAAAAAACAAAATATAAAACAGGTTTTCCAGTTAAACGTACAGGTGTTGTTAACGCTATCAAAAGAAGTGTTTACTTTCCTCTTTAAAACGCAATTTGATCTTAATTAAAGGGTTGGATCAACAAGTGCCTTTTATACAATCATTTGCCCCCAAGGATACGCTTCGGATCATGAAGGTTTCCATCATTTTTATCTTACGAACCTTCTCCCGGATGTCTCATGTATAATTTTGGGAAATTCCTAGATCAGAGAACAGAAATGACGCGGTAGTGTTGAGGGTGGGGTTGAGTCCATTATCATTCAAGCCATTCTTTTTTCCCTCTTCTGAGGACTTAAGTTCAGTCAAGTTAAGGTACGTAAGTCAGTAAAGCTCTTCCTCAACTTCTACCTCTTGTCTCACCGGTACATAAGTTTATTTATTTCTTTTCTTTATTATAGAAAGTATTTCTTTATTATAGTAAACGTAAAATTCCTAGAAGATCAGCGAACAGAAATGACGCGGTATTGTTGAGGGTGGGGTAATGTCCATTATCATTCAAGCCTTCCTTTTTTCCCTCTTCTTAGGACTTAAGTTCAGTCAAGTTAAGGTACGTAAATCAGTAAAGCTCTTCCTCAACTTCTACTTCTTGTCTCACCTCTACATAAGGTTATTTATTTATTTTCTTTATTATAGAAATTGTAGTAAACGTAAAATTCTTAGAAAATCAGCAAACAGAAATACGCGTTACTGTATATTACCATTCAAGCCATTCCTTTTTTCATCTTCTGAGGACTTAAGTTCAGTCAAGTTAAAGCTCTTTCTCAACTTCTACTCCTTCTCTCTGGTACATGAGTATATTTCTATTTATTTTCTTTATTAAAAGTCAATTAATGGTAATATTATTTATTTATTCCCTTTTAATCGATACGATCTCTGGAAATTTAATCAAAACTTAATTTTTAATCTTTTTCTTTCAAGTCTCGATCTTCAAAACTTCAACTTTACACATCTACACGATGTAATGTTTTATAAAATCACATTAATAAGGACCACCACTACTGGCATAGTGGTACAAAACAAGTATTACTTATATCAGAATTTAACCATGTATGTTGATGTTTAAACAATGGTTTTATGCAATAGAATTAGTCTACGCTGATTCCCTCCAATATGTTTTATGTATTATGTAGGGTTATTTAATATGTATGTTATTTATCCAATATGTTTTAGTGTATTTAGTCCTCGGCAATGACAAACATTTCCTCTTTTATATACCACTCGCATTACATTATAAATAGAATAAAAATATATTCTACCAATTTATTATTCAGACTTATAATATTTATTCACTTCATTTATTTTATAAATTATATTTCTTCTATCTATTTCAATTACTAAATTTGATAATAAATGGAAGCTTATTTCAATTAACTATAAAAATTAATAACTAAAAATTTAAAATAATGCTTATTTTAAAATTATACTAGCATTTTATCAGTGGGTAATTTTATAAAATTGGACACTAAATTGTCTATGAGTTGTAATAATATATCCGGCTCCTGGGTAGGTCTAATTAATTTTTTTGAACAGGTAGTTTTTAATTTGACGTAATTCTCTTTAAAAGTTCAATTGGAGTTCATCGTTATTGAACTTCCCCTTGACATTATTGGTCTGTAGTTAGTAATTCACTTTTATCTTTATAGACCTTGATCTACCTTAATCCTTTCACTTTTTTTATTTTTATTTATTTATTTATTTTTTATCATTTCTTAGTATGTTTAGTAAAAAAGAATTGACGACGGGGCAATAAAAAAAATAAATTGGTAAGGCGTGAAGACTCACGTAAAAAGGGTTTCATCGGTATTGTGATCAAAAATTAGTAAGGGGGAGGGGGGGGGG
>KZ651295.1:223601-237313 GCA_001010745.2 Gerris buenoi
ACTAACCCTAAGTGGTATATATATTTGTAATCTACTCTTCAATACCTTTCATTTGATACCCTACTCAAAATTTTAAAAAAATATTTTTTTCTCGCGATGTGAATTATCCGCCATTTTGAATTTGATCAGCTGATTATTTTGAGTTCTTTATATTTTTCCCGTGTGCGCGTCAAAACTATCTTTAATACTGGTAAGTTTCACGCTTTTATCTCTTTTGGTTCAAAAGTTATTGGAACCGTACAGAGGAACAGACAGACAGACACAGGAACGAAACTATAAACCTTATAGTTTCGTTTTTTTTCGTTCTTTTTTTTGGTTTTACCAACGAAACCCTAAAAATGATAGAGGAATCTGTGAACTAAAATTTCATGATTATTTATTCTGATCCATTTTAAATCGTAACCAATCATACTAACATATTTATTATTATAATTTAAATCAAATTATAATTATTATTAACACTGGGAGACAGACAGAGAAAAATAGACTCCCGTGCTTGGACTGCGAATTTTTCTCTGTCTGTCTCCCAGTGTTAATAATAATTATAATTTGATTTAAATTAAAATTTAAACTTTCCGTAGTATGAAAACTACCAAAAACTTAAAAATTGTATTTATTATTATTCAAAATGCAATGTTTGANATTTTTCTCTGTCTGTCTCCCAGTGTTAATAATAATTATAATTTGATTTAAATTAAAATTTAAACTTTCCGTAGTATGAAAACTACCAAAAACTTAAAAATTGTATTTATTATTATTCAAAATGCAATGTTTGACCGATATAAAGATTATAACGGCTATTAAAAAAAAAAAAAAAAAAAAAAAAAAAATGCCCAAAAAAAAAGAAAATGTCATAAAAAAATGAACAATCAAACAAATAATTGAGAGTCCTCTTCAGGTTGCATTTTAAAAACAATAACAGTAATTAACCCGAGATTAATTAAGTGTAATTAAACCCCCCAACATCGCACAATTAAAAATAATTAATCACAACAATTAAAATCAAATCACATTAACTAAATTATAACAATCAGGTGTGCATATAAAAATTTGAAGGAGTTCATCATCTTAATTCTGATGGAGTAGGTGATTAATAACATAAATTATTATTAGCTAAGAATTTTGACATAGAACAATATTACGTCTCAATCGCAACATATGTCCTCTTGAGATTCGAAAGTGATTGATATTTGATATTTATTTGATTTTCAATAAAGAACAAGTTTATGTAAGAGTTGGAGAGGGGGATATTGTTAATCCTATGTAATCGAGTGATTTTGACTTACACAAATCAGTTTTCTTTTGGGTAACTCCATCGAATGTTCTAAAAAAAAAATATGGTAAGCTTATTATTTTTTTTACGCACGTTTTTATTATAATAGATAATCGATAAAAATGATTATGAACTTAGTTTTCATAATTAATTTCAAATTTGGTTTTGTTGTTAGTATTCTTCTTTTTTTTCTAAATATTATTTTCTTTTATTTTAAGTCAGATTATAATCATTATTAACACTGGGAGACAGACAGAGAAAAAAAAATAGACTCCAGCGCCGGGATTTGAACCACGGGCCTTCCGCAATATTATTTTCGTAATATAGTTTGGTGATTATTTCACGATACTGATACTAAGCTTTATTTTCTTAATGGTTAATATTATTATAACGTTAGTTTATAGGTTAGACTATGTTCTATGATAAGCAATGCTGCACATAGCTCCAATTAACAAGCAGTAACAATCTTGGTAATAAAATTGAAATTGGGCAATACCGCATGTCTTGTAAATCAAATTAATAATATTATTAATGAAGATAAAGAGACAATAAAAATTATCACTTTCACTGTTAATTGAACTAACCAACCCTCAACTTCCGATACAGTGTATAATTTTTTCGTAATAAAGAGTTTATCAACGATTGATACGTAATATAAACATTGTATCTCTGTTTAGATTCGTAGAAAGTGATTCTTTACGCACCTGTATTAATTGCGCATGCGTGTCTCATAGTTTAAAAGAATTCCTCTTCTTTACGCCTCTAGCGCCGTAAAGAAGAATTCTTCAACTTTACACACGATTAGCGAGTTTGTTTACATTTAACATAACTAATTTGATGTTTATTTAATAAAAGTAACTGTTTGTATCGAGTTTTTTGTGAAAATCAATGAGTGATTTAAGTGATTATGACGAATATGAAAAGAATAATACGCCTTCCGAAATAATTAATTCGGCACAAAATACAACTAATGAATTGATGTCATCTTTATCAAAAGAGAAATACAAGCTTACAAACAGGAAGTTTATTTTTATTTTCTGCATTTATTATTAAAATCTAACAATCGTAGATAAAGTACGGTACGCAACTCGTGCGAAAACGGCATTTTGCATTGCTCGTGTGGTTTTACTTGCTGTCGCTCGGGTGCAAACTCCTCACTCGCATGCAAAATGCTACTTTCCACACTCGACGCGTAATGTACTATTGTTAGTTTATTTTTTTAAGTTTTCATCTGTTATGATTAATGTTCCAATGGATAGATACTTAAAAACATTTTATATCTAGCTCTTGAAAGTTATAAGAACGGATCCTTCTGTTTGATGAGTATGATGTCATACCCTATCAATCACAGTCTTACACCTTTAAGTATTGAACAAATCTATCTCATCATTTAGGAAAATTGAAGAAGATTATGCTTGACACCAATTTCATTTTGGTGTCAATGAATCAAAATGAAATGGCTTTCTCCACCTTATACGGCAATTGTACTTTTCCTTGCAGCTTCATCGGCTCTTTGATTCCCTTGAATCTTTAATCTTCTGAGATCCCTTAATAACATATTCTCCAATTCTGTGCACTCACTGGCTGTTTGGTTTTTACTTTGAGGAACATTTTTTCCATATATTTGGTTTAGTTGTGACTTTAGTTCAGCTCTATCGAGAACTTGCGGAACTTTATCATAGTGAATTCGGATAGAAAAACTGAAAATTTTTTAAGACGCCAGAAATGCAAAACTCAACATGGCTCAATTAACTAAATTTTATCTCTACTAAATTGTTCGAAAGCGGTCTCCATCGATCACTACGCAATATATTAATAGTTAATGAATAAATTGTCACTCCACGTAAACTGACTACTTCGAGTATTTTTATTTTTCAAAGCAGCTTTCACCCTTCATAAGACCATCATCAGTGTCGGAATGTGGAAGATGTAGAGATACTTTAAATAAATGAAAAGTTAATGAGTGAGTCTAGCCTATTTCATGTCGAAGATCGAAGATCTACGTAAGACTAATAAACACTAACGTAAATATATATCTTGCACAATCTTTACATCTTCCACATTCCAGCAATGATGATGACTTTATGAAGGCTGAAAGCCGCTTTGTAAAACAAAATTAACGAATTAGTGAATTTACGTTGGGGACAATTTATATTATTCATTAAGATGCCTCAATTGACGCTCCCATATCTACTACTAGCTGGATACCCGTGCTTCGCTACGGAGTGTTTTTATATTTGATAAGTTTATAAACTACCAGGAAAGCATACAAATTATTTTACTATTCGAGAATATCTAGATTCTATCCCTCCTACTTATACCCCCCACCTCTTTGATAATTTAATTTGCAAATATCCTAAATTTATCCCCCTCCTAAATGAAAATATGACAAAACTGTAGGTACATAACAACAATTACTGTACTCTTAAAGAGCATTTCAACGATATGCATCATGAAGATGAAGGGTATTCATTACTTGTACCCCGTACCCCTGTGTACCAAAATTTTAATTTCGTAATCTCATGTAGGCAGTGACCTTCACCTTGTTTTGAAGAAAAAGTGTGTAAATATTCATCAAATTAGGATAAAAGACATACCCTCATACGGATACACTTCTTTTTATATAAGATATAGCTATATTTTTCAATTTTACCCCCCTCCTAAGTGAAAATATGATAAAACTGTACATAACAACAATTACTGTACTCTAAAAGAGCTTTTCAACGATATGCATCATGAAGGGTATTCATTACTTTGACATTTGTACCCCGTACCCCTGTGTACAAAAATTAAATTTCGAAAATTCATGTTGACAGTGATTTTCCCCTTGCTTTGTAGCCCAATTGTGCAAATTTTCATCAAGATCTGACTAAAACTGTAGATTTTTATAAAGAACATACATTCGTTAACTTTTATATATATATGGCCGCCATCTTGAATCAAAATGTCCGATTGGTAAACTATTTATCAAAAGTTACTAATTTCATAAAAGGAAGCCAACTTCTAAATTTTATGGTTCTAGTACAATTGGTTCCCGAGATATCGTCTTGTCGAATTTTGTATATAAATGGCCGCCATCTTGAATCAAGATGGCGGATTTTTAAAATATTTCTTAGCGAGCACCTAGGAGGTAAGAGGAACACACCTACCAAATTTCATGGCCATAGGTCCAGTGGTTTCAGAGATATCGTGATGTGTCAGTGAGTCAGTGAGTCAGTGAGTGGTATTTGGATTTTATATATATAGATTAATAGTTGTTTGTTTACTAAACTGATCAATTTAGCTATTGGGATTTTATATATTTTTCTACTTATGCTGCCCTCCATTACATAAATTCTACTTATGAGCCATCCATTACATAAATAGTTGTATAAGCCCTTAGCTAAACCTAAAAGCCTCTCTAAGGGCTCGACAGTCCTCCACAGGATGTTTTCGCTGGGTTGAAGTGGCGCACTAAATATTAATGTTGCCCACTTCATAAAATTATATTGATTACAGCATAATATGGATTTATTGCAGTTTAGAATAAAATTAAATACAAAAATGAATTCTTGATTGCCTTGGAGTATTATCTTCCTTGATAATTTTAAATTCAATGTGTTTAAACAGTCACTTTTTTACGTTCAATTAACAGTTGTATTTAACTCTTGTTGCAGGGTAGTGTTTCTGGATCCAGGAGTATGCGATTGGATCATGTCATCTGCTTTTTACTCAGCCTGACTCCTTACTTGTTTTTCGTGTCTGGTAAGTTTATGTTTTGATTTATATTTAAAAATGATATGATAAAGATTATTTTCTTAATGTATGTACTCCCACCCTCCTCAATAATGCAGTACTTAAAAAACAATAACTATGTACATATTATTGCTGACGGTTTTGTACCATTGACTCTCATAGTTTGAAAGTTTGAAACCTAATTTCATATATTTGTAAAAATTATACACACATATGAAACAACTTAACATTTCTACGTCAACTCTACTACATTATTATGTAGCCCGGTCAATTTTACATTTTACATTATCATGCGGCTTTTGGCCTATAGCTGTATGCTCGGTCCGTGCTAAATTAAGACAATGCTGTTGTGCTACGTATTATAATTTATTGTTATATTATTCCAATGTAATTTTATTCCTACTACATTAGATTTCTGTCGATAAGATTGAGAAACACAAACACAACAATGACATTGTAAAAAAAAGTTCCATAAAAAAAAAAATTAAATGGTATTAATTATAATATTACCAATTAATAATTATCTTTGTTGAAAACTTCATTTAAAATTGCTTTTACTTCTACTGAACAATTATTATGTAAGCTTTCAATAAATTCTTTATGGTCAGCTAATAGTAATAACGATAATCGTCAATTTGATACGTTGACCTATTATTAAACTCAATTTTGCAAATAATTTTTAATTTGAAAAATCGTCAAAACCATTTTTTTAGTTTTAAAGACCGTGATATTTTTAGATATTTTTTTTATAAGCTAAAAAAAAGTTGTTTTTGTGCGTGAATCTACAAAATTTACGTAAAGCAAAAGTTCAACAAAAAAATAATAAAAACTAAAAGTTTAGTCACCAGAACAAGTAAAAGAAAAAAGTTTAAGAATTAAGATGTTTCTTTAGCAAAATACTTTTAGAATTGAAACAAACTGTTAAATCATTTAAGCAACTGTCAGAATTCATATAATTGTTTGGTTTAGCGTAGAACCCGGCCGTGTCTTTCCTTTGTTAGTAATGTTCGTTTAACAATTACGTGAAGGGCTCTTACTCATTATAACTTTATGTGAATCTAGTTCTTCTGAAAAGATATTCACTAAGAAGAGGGTTAAAGGAGGCTTTATTATTTTAAGAGCTTGTAAAATGATGTGAAAGTCAAGATAAGCTATATGTTTAGATAGTAACAACAATTATATATTATTGACTATACGCACAGAAATATTACGATTATTATTTTGTTTTTATATAATTGTTAATAAGTTTGGTTCTTCTCAATATTTTGACATTTTTAAGTCTTGGCTGTGGGACATAAACTCGAAAAGCGTTACCAAAAAACTAGCGTTACACGAGTAACAGGGAGTTAGGAAGATATAGGAGGTGTTCAATCGAGTCTGCCCGCTCTCTGTAGGTATAGTGTCTCCCACTATCGCGCTTGGTAGGGCCTACCCACCCTTGCCCTCCCGATCGGCTACCTGCCTCATGTCTCACTCTCTTCGCTTCTCGCTACTGCTCCAGTAGTCGCTGGCGCGCCCCAGGGGCCCAACTAAAATTTCTGTTCTACTACTCCGATTTGCATCGGACAAACGCCATAACCCTTAGAATTTTATTCCTAATAAACTTACATAAATACGTTTTTTTGACATTTTCATGTCTTTACTTTGGCACGTAAACTCGAAAAGCGTTACCAAAAAGCGTTATTTGTAAATGACTCACTGTCTTGCAGACTCGAATACAAGCAATTTTTTCGATGAAACTAATAAGCCTACGACATGCCTAACATGTTTGCGCTCATCTCTGTGAAAAAAAAAAAAAATGATCGATTTCTTTTAGCCAGTTTTGAGTGACGGCAGACTACAAAATTTTAATTTTATATATATTAGATCCTGTGTTTAGATAAAACATTATTATTCAAAACCAATTTTCCTTAAAAAACCATTTATGGTTAGTAACTGAAGTCATTAGTTAATTGGTCATTTAATGGTCAACGGCTGTTATAATTAAACATTTCTAATGTTTGTCTATAGAAAATTCTTATCTGGTTAAATTCAAAACAAAAAAAAAAACCTTTTAGTGGTTCCCTTTAGTAAAAAAGAGCAAAAATCCCTTTAGATTTGGATAACAGAAAAAACAAATCAAAGCCGCACGAACACATAATAGTAAGAGCAAAGACTTTTATCTGCGGTCCTAAAAAAAAAATTCCATGGTTTATCTCGCCTCCAAATTCGAAACTCCCTTTAGTCCAAAGTAAGCCCTCCCCTTCACAAATTCATTACAATAGGAGAAGTACAATGGAGCTTTGAATGGGCAAGTTCTCTCTTAGGAAAACATAAACAATTCATATTCACCGTACAATCATCTTTCATTTGCGGTCTACTTGCATTCTTTCATGAATCTCTTTTATTTTAAATAATCTTTGAAAATATAATATTGTAGTAACTTTGGTAGCGTATTATTTTATTTTATTTTATTTTTTAGATAGTTTTAAGATTAAACCATGGATATGTTTTTAGGTATTGAATTCGCTTATCCACATATTTTAATGTTTTCCCATGAATTTCAGTGTATCAGTATACATTTTGTCTAATTGGTATAGTAGAATCTTAAAAGGTGTGAAATTATGAATCATTAATCCATTTTTGATTACAATTTGGTCCACTAGGAGCTGTGATATCATTTTATATAAAATTTCGAACTTCTATCGGCGAAATTTAGTACTAAAACGAATACAAGTGCAAACCAATCTACCTCCTATTATAGTCTAACTTCCTGCCACGTTATTTAAGAGCGGCACATTTTGCATGTCGTACACTGAAACTTCAGGCCCGCCTATCGTCAAAATATTGTACAATAAATGAAAACCTATCAAAACAACACCTATATACTGCATTAGAGGATGGGGCGTCAACCTCCTTCTTCATCTGTGTCGAAGTTATTTCGAAGTTTCATGTCGGGTTTAAGTGCACTTATCATTCGGTAAAAATGCGAAAACAAAATCCAATTTATAAAAGTTTTTTAAAAGTCCGAGATGCAGAGTTTTTTAACGTTCCAGAACTCACTTATCCTCGTTTTATAAATTTAAAGTGCGAGCAATTTATTTCTGATGCTTAGCCATCAAGCTGAAAATGACGACTTGGCATTTATCACACTTTTGTTTGTCATAGGACCTTAAAATTCCCCACTTATCGTGAAAGATTTAGAGGCAATCTCGTATTTCACGTATTAAATTACGATTGTCATCTACAAGAATAAAAATGGCGGTGCAATTTTCCCACCCTATTATGTATTGTTATAGGAAACAGGAAAGGGTAATAAAATTATATACCGCATACATAGATTATTTACATGTTAAGGCCCCCAAACACGATCAAACATTTTGCGCAAACATGATGTTCAACTAAATTTACCCGACACAACAACAAGCAGCCCTACACGGTCAAAATGTTTGAGCAAACATTTTGACCGTGTATGGGGGCTTTTAGATTACCGTGCTTTTTCTATTGAGTGTGTTATTGGAGTTGGTAGGTTAATAACTAATTAACTACAATGAGGAAGCAGCTTAAAACTTTTTCTGCATAATTAAATAATTGTAAATAGTTCGACAAATTATTTACAGTTGTGATATTTTTAATTGAAATAAAAAGTGGTTATTAAACTTCATTAATAATTGAATAAAAAGAAAAAAAAAAACGAAATAATTAAAATCGATATGGATAAATGTTTTGTGATATATGGAAACGAGTTAATTTTATCCATACTTAAAATTTATTAACAGGAAGACAATTTAGTTTGTAATTATCATCTGTTTTAATTGTTAAATATAGGTGTATGTAATTAAGATTAAATAAAAACCGTTTATTTTATGTAATGGACTATTTGTAGGTTGAAGGGAGGTTTTTTAAAATACAGCGTTTTTTTGCGCCATAACGAGGCGCAAAAAACGCACGTTACTATTTCATTGCTGGTCTTGTCTGTCTGTCAAACAGCTGATCATCAAAAGAACCCAACACAAACATTTTAAACTTTGCTTTTATGTTATGTGATAACCCAACCACATGAAAATTATAAGGGAAGCCTCAAAAAATCATTCATTACCAAAAACCTCAACATTGAAAATTTGTTTTATCGAAAGAGCGTCACCTGGTGTCTTAAATAATAGAGGAGGACGCCCTTCAAACAAATATATAAGGAATTTAAGGAAGTTGTCATGAGTCGTATATTTTGTGAGTCACATATATAACCCCCCCCCCCCCAAAAAATAAAAAAAATAAAATAAATAAATTGGGCTAGACACTTAGAGTGCCGTCCTATTTGTTGAATTCTCTATGGACCCCTTGTGTGTGCTGATGGACTTTACCAATTTGTTTTTAATTCTTTTATCCGAATCTTTTAAAGATAAAGTTGTAAAGACTATTTTTATTCTGCTATTATACCTACATTAGTATTATTTATAGTGAATAATAGATGTTAAAAATATATATGTTATTGTTGTATTGAATAACATATACAGGGTGATCCAAAAGTTCGGAAACGGCTTAATATCTCCGTTAATATTTGAGATATTAAACTGCAGTTTGTTGCTATCTTCATCATGCAAAACTACCTTTTTTGGTGGGTACCCATTTTCCCGCCATTTTGGTTGCCACCAACAACTTCAAAATGCCACCATTCAACTTTAAAATTTCAAATTGGAACCCCTATACTGTGATACATATTTGGACAGGCCTTGAAAAAATAAAACATTTGCCGCAAACCAGAGCTTTTTATGTTTCGCCGTTTCAAAATGGAGGCCAGTTGAAATTACAAAATTGACATTTTTGACGTTTTAATTACGGTCAAAGTAAAGGTTTTAGGGAAAAAAATGCAAGAGTAAATTTGTCTTATTTTAGGGTAAAAAATGATAGTTTAACGCTATTTTTTTTCAAATTTTTATTTTTATTTTGTTGCTATAGCAATGCACGTAGTCATTTTACCCGCAACCGAAAATGTAACAAAAATATTTTTTTTAAACCTATTTTGTATTTTTGAGTTTAAAATAGGATAATTTTTCTGTTAATTTTTTTTCAAAGTTATCAAGCGTTGAAAATGTCAATTTTGTAATTCCAACAGGCCGCCATTTTGAAACGGCGAAAGATAAAAAGCTCTGGTTTGCGGCAATTGTTTTCTTTTTTCAAGGCCTTTCCAAATATGTGTCACAGTAATAGGGGTTCCAATTTAAAATTTTAAAGTTGAATCCATTATGGCGGCAACCAAAATGGCGGGAAAATGGGTACCCACCAAAAAAGGTAGTTTTTATGTATGATGAAGATAGCAACAAACCGCAGTTTAATATCTCAAATATTAACGGAGATATTAAGCCGTTTCCGAACTTTTGGATCACCCTTTATATTAGTTAACTTTTTTTGTTGAAATTACTTAAAAATAATGATGACAAAATTATTTTTAATGTCTTTCTTTTATCCTAATCTAATCTTTCAAAGATAAAGTTATAAAGACAATTTTTTTACATCTATCATACATAATTAGCATTGCTTAAAGTACATATAATAGATGTTAAAAATATGCATGTTAATAATATTTTGAATAGCATAGATGTTACTTAACACTTTTTCTTGAAATTAAAATTAAGATAATGTATCAACGTGTTTTAATTGTTTGGTATTATTATTGCATACTTTTTATTTTTTTTTATATTTTTAATTGAGGGGAAAAACTTCGCGAGATAACTTAGTGAAATTATAAAAAATTATTTTTTGCTGAAAGCAATTGTTTTAAATTATAATAAAAGGTGTGCATTTTAATTGTCCAATGACAAAAGCTGAGAAAAACACTTTACAGTTCTCAAGTATCTTCTCTTTTTATCTAAAATATAAATAAAATAAAATAAGTTTGTACGAAATGAACATACTTGTGGCTTGGTGATAGTCGGTTTACTTTTATGTAAGTTGCAGCTGCTAAGAAAGAAAAACTCTGCAAATTGTCAGAAGTCTCTCTGTTGTGGACGGATTAAGAATTTATGTGATAATTAAACTTCATATTAATATAGGGTGACCATACGTCCCGTTTTGGCCGGGACAGTCCCGTTTTTTTAATCTTTTGAAGGCGTCCCGACGGTTTCCAAAAATGTCCCGTTTTCGGGAAATGGACATTTTATCCAGAAGATCTGGATAAAATGAAAAACTGTCCCGTACGCCATGAGACGTTTTCAATGTTAGTAAATATTTATTCAATTGGATTAATTATCAATTTAAAGTTATTATCGATTCAGATGATTCCCCACTACCGTAATTCGAATTTAAGCCTAACTTCTTCGGCTTTAAATACTTTAAAATTGGAGAAAAAAAATCCGCCTCGAATTCTAGGTTTAATGATATTTTTAAAAAGTTCCTAATATTTTAAAATCGGGAATTTTAAGATATATGTAATTCGTACCTTCCTATTTTTATGTTATTTTACCATAGTAGTTTTTTCACTTTTTTTTTAATTTTTATAAAAATTATTATTAGTTCTGACTATTGAGAGTAAACAATTTTTACTAAATTGTTTCGTATTTTACTTCTTACTTTAATTTTGTGAAAATTAAAATAAAAATTTGCCTGTAAAAATATGCAGTTATTTTTCCCTCAAATCTCCCCCCCCCCCCCGGTTATTTCTTTGTCCCGTTTTGGACAAACTTACTTATGGTCACCCTATATTAATATCTTAAAAATGTTTTCATCTTTTCTTATAGTATCTATTCCTTCTTCGCCACCTGAAATAATTACATATAGATTAGAAAATTAAAAACACTTTTTTACATCAATTAGATTCAAAGTTATTAGTTCTTAGTTCTGTAATGATATAGTAAGCGGATAAGGGTCTTTAGGATAAACTGAACCACTTTTCAATTTTATTTTCTTTTTATTATTACTGGTCTTATATTACTTTGCTTTGTAAGTTTCGTCGCACGTTTCCGTTACCCCAATTTTGAACCACTTCCCGTCTTTCAATCTTCCCCGAATTTTGCATATGAAAAGAATTAAGGTGAAGAATTAAGAGACCAAAAAAAATAGTTGAAAATAAGACCAGTTTTAAAAATGGTATTTTTATTCATGCTGAAGTGGTCACCTACGAGTCACACTCTGTAAATACATAATATATTTTTTTATATTATTTATTTACTGTTGATTGGATCATCTATTGATTTGGATCTCACCATGATCATAATTGCAACTTTAGTTTTAAATCGTTCTCTTTTCAACTTCTTCCAACTAAAGAAGCTGATTTTTATTTTAGGGAATTGTATCAATGAATGATTAGTCTAGGTATGTTATAAGGAAAGCGGTTACTATTCTCGTTATCTTCTAATTTTAGACCCTGCAGATGCAGATGCATGATATGATAAAACTCACTTGAATTATTAATAGTATTTAAAAAAAAATAATAATAATAATAATTGTTTTAAAGGAACATTTGATGAAAAAAAACTTTATTTTTCCACCCTTCATTTTAATCTTCTTTGCCCTTTGAGGGTCTGAAAAAAAAAATTAGGTAGGTAGATACTGCCAAGGATTGAAAATTTTTGGATCTTAAAAAAAAACCTGAATTTACAGTCGACCAGATATTTTCACTTGATTTCATGTTAAATTTAATTTTGATTCCACGTGTTTACTTTATATTTTAACTCAAGTGAGTTTTATGAAAACTTCAAAAGGTAGAAGTTTAGACCTGTTTGGTTTGTTCTGCGGTTAAAACTTCCCCAGCACGTGCTTTTCCGTTTAATTCATAAATCATTTTGTCTTTATCCTCCTACCTTTCTTCGTCTCTCTCTAGCACTTAGTCTTAGTCTGTCATTCACACATTTTCTTTCTGTCTTGTTCTTTCTCTCTGCTTGTTTAAATTTCATCCCTCTCTCTGTCTTGTTTTTTCTTTTTCTGGGCCTTTATAATTTTTTGCCAACTCTCTCTTTCTTACTCGTTTTTTCTGCTTTTACCGTTGTCTTCATATCTCTCTGTCTGAGACTTAATTTCTTACTATTCACCTTTTGTCTATTTCTCTGCATTTCTTCTCTCAATCTCTGTCTTGTTACTTTTTCCGCTTTTGTCTGACACCCTCACTCAATGGAAAAAATGGTTTCCTTTTTTTTATATTTATTATACAATACATTGTGTTTTATATACAATACATTTTATCTATTATCGTCGTTACAATTGGTTTTTAGCGAATTTCCATTGGAAAAAATTCGCTAATGGAGCCACCCTCATGGCGGGAGTTGGACCCGGGAATGTGGCCAAAATACGTTTAAAAGGCCCCTGATCACGAAAAAATAGGTCTTATAAAACTTTATATATATATGTATATATATATACAGAGTGTCCCCGGATCGACGCACGAATACGTGAAAAAGACAAAAAAATTTTGAATTGAAATTTCATCTTTTGGGGTTCTGCCCTGCTTGTATGGAAACTAATTTATGTTATAATTTTAGTTTCGAAAAGTCAACCATGTCTTGTAAATTTACGAAAAAGTTATTTTTCACACTAGTAAAGTGCCCTTTCCCTAGCAGATACGACAAAATGTTATTTGAAAAAGTTGTTCAGAAGGAAAAACTGAGTAAGAATACAACATTTTAAAACCCTAGGCCAACTTTGAAAAATTAAATTATTTACCATTTTTTGAATGTTTAAAGATATTGAAATATTTTATTAGGAAAAATTCCTACAAATATTGTCAAATTATGCT
>KZ651295.1:237339-251481 GCA_001010745.2 Gerris buenoi
GGCTTGGGGCACAGAGGACCGTAAAGGTATGCGGTACACCCCATGCTGTTATTTGAATTTGTAAAGAATGGACATATGGTTCTTGCGCAGGGGCTGAAGATGGCGATGAAAATATTGTTTGTAGCTACTGCCAAAAAAAAAAAAAATCCTACCGCGGGTGGGCAAGCCGAGCGTATTTCCATTGGAAATTTGTAGTATAATTGTTGAGCAGTTTAAACTTCTTTCAAACTACTACGATTATACAAATACTACAAATTTCCAATGGAAATTCGCTCGGCTTGCGGATACCCGCGGTAGGATTTTATACAATCATTGTAACTATATTTACTATTTACCAAGCAGAAATTAAGAGCGGACAATTTGTCCTTTTTCTGCAAAAAAATAAAATAACAATCAATCAGTTTCTTAACTAGAAGAAGAACGCTTATCTCTTGATTTTTTTCAATTCAAGTCACCCTCGGCAAGTGCCTAGTTCCAGTGGTAAATCTATGTCTGTCTCTTTGTTTTTGTTGAATTCTCTCATTGTCCACCTTAAGGCCCCAATACACTGTCAAAATGTTTGCGCAAACATTTTGACCGTGTATAAGGCTGTTTGATGCGCAAACATGATGTTTGACGTTTATGGCCTAAATTATGTCGGACATCAGGTTTGCGCAAAATGTTTGATCGTGTATGGGGGCCTTTGGTCTCACTCCCTGTCTTTATTCTAGTATAGAGAGAGTAATTATAAATAAGAAAATTAACTTTTATTTCTATAAAGTTACATTTTTTGGAAAATTATTAAGAAAAAGAAAATATGTTTAAAAAAAAAAAACTTGGATAAAATAAAAGATAATTATATTCCGAGTAGCAAACCATTTTATTTTATTTTTTTTTTATTTTTTTATTCATTTATTCATTACATACATTTATGCATTTTTTAAAAACAGATAAGGTCTTTTTCATTTATTTACCATTTCTATTCTCATTAAACAGGAATGTGATAATGAAATTTCTTTCCTTTCTGTACAAACATAACATTACAGCTTAAGTAAAGAATTTTAATCAATTTAAATCTTTTCCTTTTTTGTAGTTTTATTATAATGATGACTCAAAATGATAACTACAAAGCTAATTAATAATTAGCGTCAAATATACAACTATGTTGCTTAAAGGTCGAAGGTATCATCAAGATGATTACCGCACCTTTAAATACTTCTAGCAGTAGAAACAAAAAAGATATAGCATAATTTAAGATAACCATGAATAGGGGATTGCACTAGGATGGTTATATCCACCTCTATCCCTCTAGCTAGTGGAAAACATATGCACTTTTTATATATATAGTTTAGCCGCATTTTAAGGTCTATTTTTCTAGTATCATAATCTTCATTCTTGGTGGTTGATAAAGAGTAAAATAGTAGATAAACTACCTTAGCAAAGGTAAGCTTATGCAAATTAAAATTTACGATAAACCATTTTCCACACATATCAACGGAAGACTACTTTACTTCTATAAATAATATCACGTACATTTAATACTAATAGTCCCTAGTATGTACTTCGATTTGGGTAATCTTCATATTGGCCTATTCGTTTTTATATTGAAAAAGCTATAAAAAAGAATTCGTTCAAACTTTAATCAAAGACAGTTCAAATAAACTCGGAAGCAATCTACTAACTAATTCGTATTTCTCAGGCTTCAATTCAGTACAACTTGATTAAACCAAGTTAATCACGTAAAGTTAATTAAATGACTTCAGCTTCTTCCTGAGAAAACCTGCCCCCCCCCCTTCACTCTTTATTTAATTACCTAAATGAAGATTAAAATTAAAACTTCTCAAACTCGAGTAAATTTTGACGTTTTTCGCTCGCCAGGTTAAAAAGTTTTTTTTAAAAAAGAGTTACTTCAAAAACTTTTCTTAGAAATCTTACTTAAAGTAAAGTACATTTTATAATTATAACACTACTTAATTTAATTTGAGTATTTAACATCTTTTAACTTTTAACATCTTTTTCTTTAAATCATAATTTCCATATTTTTTTTTTTTCTTTTTTTTTTTTTACTTTTAATTGTTTTATATTTTGTCTAAGTTTGTTCTACTTAGCTTTTGGTAGTTTTGGTTTAATAGGAAACATTCTTTTATATGTTTCTCCTTTCTTTTTATGTGAGGTTATACATCTTATCTTTTACAATTTATCAACCGAGGTCATTGACCAAACGTTAAAGTTATAAAACCAGAGGAATAACATTTGTTAGTTTCACGAAAATTTTGCTTATAGTTTCACGAAAAAGTTTGCTGTGAAAATAGCAGCGTTGTTGCGTATATCAAATCACACTCATATTTAGATGAGTTTAACAGTGGGTGATTGGAAACAGAATAGAATAGAATTATTTTAAAAACTAATGAAAATAAAATATAAATATTATTTTTCAAATATATATGTAGTTTAAAAGAAAAATTACAAAATCACATTTTTCATAAATTGCCAATTGGTGATCCGAATTAGTGCTGGTCCGAAAAGAGCCTGCTTGGCCACTGAGGATTAAATTACTAAACACGACTACTCGGTCATCAATAAATCAAGGGCGGCACAAGGTCGTGAGTTCGATCCCTCTCCGTGATGCTCTGATTTATATGGCTCATTAATGATCACACCATACACGCTTCGGTGGTACAAAGGTATATGATGAGGGCTGCAACTCTTTACCACGGGGCTAGTGAAATGGGCCTTAAAAGATGGCCTAATTGCTAGGTTCGCACAAGTGGTTCGTCCTACCCGTCTCCCGTCTCGTCTAGTACTAGTACTGCACCTTACTACTATGGTGCTGGTCCCATCCAACTCTGATATATCTAGAATCTATAGTAAATTATAATATAGGTTATATTAATAATTATGACATAAATTAATATATAAATATTATAATAAATAAAAATATAATATAANTCCGGGAACAGTTATATTTAATTTATTACCTCTTGTAGACATAATAGATCTTGTTTCTAGGGGAATCCTAGATATAAAGTACTAATAAAGAAAACTTAATATCATATATTATCACTTAGAACTGACATTTGTTATGTATTTTATTTCAAGGAAATAGAGTGGAAAATAAATACACATGTGACATGTACTACGTTTCTATGAGTTCTCAAAACCGTTTTCAAAATAAAAATTATAATAATAAATTATAATATAATAATAATTATAATATAATAACTATAGTGTCGTCCTCTCTAACATTTTTTAAGGATAATTTTTAATTGGTTCTTTGCAAATCTTCATAAAAATATATTTTTACACGCTTAAAAAGCCTATTAAACCAAATTCAGGGCTATTAAACCCAATTCAAAGTCAACTGAAATGATAAGATTATACTTAATTTAATCAACAATATATACGTATAACAATTATAAGTTAAGCATTACATAAAAGATAGAAAGCTATGTAAACGTAAATGAAAGAAATGGAAGGAGGTCAAAATAAAAGCTGATATTAAATTATAAGATACATAAAAAAAGCATTTACCGTCAATTAAATATAATTATAGTTGTTAAACCTAAACAACTTCATTTTCAATTTAATATTATGCAGGACATATTTGTAAAATATCGCAATAATATTTTATTCTATAAATGACAGATACCTTTTATCACCTATTTATCAGAACTTTTTTTACATTTTCTTTATTTTATTCCTCTTATCTTTCTATTTTTTACCTAATTAATATTTTTTTTATTCTGTTGATTGATCGCAATTTTTCTATTGTAAATGTTATAATTATTTGTTTTAAAACAATATTTTTTCTAAATTTATACTGCAGTTTACGCCAACAACCCTAGTTCTGCGCTGGTCAAATAAACTGATACATATGAAGATAATTTGAGAACCATTTATATAATCGAGCAGTGTCCCGACGATACACCTCGAAATGATTTGTTATTGCTAAGCTAAGGCAACTACATTTATTCCAATTATCCAAGAAAAATAAATTATTGTTTTGATTTGTTAATCTTTAAATAGATATAATAACTTATCTAAATTATTTTATTTATTTATTTTCTAAACATAAAATTATGTCCGGACTTAACGGCTCATATTAAGTAATTGAGATTAACTATCTGACGCTTTCTAGTGTTCAGAATTATGAAATATTATAGTGTCTTATAATAATAAGTTTTGCTTATTTTTGTTTCGTAAACGTATTATGAAACTACATATTAATAGCAACAATACATATATAATAACCTCTACTTTGCAGTTAGGGTCTCCAAACACAAATTTGTTTGTGGATACGAATTTTTCAACTACCGTTAAAGCTAAATTCATAGATTATTAAATTTCGATGACTATACTAATTATTATTTTCAAAGAGTTTTTTTTAATATGATACTAGGGGGCTCCGCTCCATACTCGCTTCGCTCGTCAACCCCCGAAAAGACGTGGTAGCGGCCGCTGCGCGGCCGACGTGGTATTAGAAGGGAAGTAGTATAGTTATGGAATATGAGAAGGGAAGTAGTATAGTTATGGAATATGAGAAGGGAAGTAGTATAGTTATGGAATATGAGAAGGGAAGTAGTATAGTGGCTGAGGTAGTGGGGGGTAACTATTATCTACTTTCCTTTTCTCGCTGACTATACCTACTCTCAAGATCTGCCTTAAAGGCTTTCCTCTTCTCGGACGAATATATATTTCCCTCAATCAGTCTACACAGTTAGTATTATGTCACTCTCAAGCTCCCCCCTTTTCTCCCCGGACTCATTCCTCTTCTAGAGGGGTATCTCCTAACCCACTCTACTCTCAGTATGCCAGCCCCTATGCCACTCTCACTGAACTCGTTTGTTTACAAAACTTTTTTAATAATATAGATAGATATATTTTACATTTATAAATTATTTAAATTTATTCTTTGCACTAAGGATGCGTAAAGTATGTGCTGAACACAAAGTTTGTAGTTGTAATGAAAACAGTTTTTATTTCAAAAATGTATTCAATGTTGGGAAAGAAATATTTTTCTTTGGAGAGTTGTGCAACATATTTCTTCCCTTTGCCGATATGATAAAGTTTACTTTTCTCTTATTAAACCACTGCTTTTTTTCACTCCTCTAGCTTTAAAAGTTTAAACCATAACTATGCAAATAAAAGTAGTACAATTCTTGGCTGTTCCTTATTATGTTTGGTTATATACTGTTCGATATATGCATTATGTTTAAGTCCGGGAACAGTTATATTTAATTTATTACCTCTTGTAGACATAATAGATCTTGTTTCTAGGGGAATCCTAGATATAAAGTACTAATAAAGAAAACTTAATATCATATATTATCACTTAGAACTGACATTTGTTATGTATTTTATTTCAAGGAAATAGAGTGGAAAATAAATACACATGTGACATGTACTACGTTTCTATGAGTTCTCAAAACCGTTTTCAAAACTATTTTGGTTTCAAACCGAAAAAAAAAATTTACAAATTCAATTTTTTTAAGTTTTTGGTAGTATATTTATACTACGGAACGTTTAAATTTTAATTTAAATCAAATTATAATTAGTATTTACAAAGGGAGACAGTCAGAGAAAAATAGACTTCAGCGCCGGGACTCGAACCACGGACCTCCCCCTCATTATAATTTGATTTAAATTAAAATTTAAACGTTCCGTAGTATGAGTACTACCAAAAACTTAAAAATTGAATTTCTAATTGATTGTACTAAGTACAGGTACTNTCAGAGGAAATTATTCTTAAGTGTAGCTTAATTGGTTAGAGTTCCCGCACACTGGAAATGAGGGGGAGGTCCTTTTCAAAAAAATTTAAAATTTTTTTAGAAAAATTTAAACGTTCCGTAATATGAATATACTACCAAAAACTTATAAAAATTGAATTTGTAAATTTTAGATGAATTAATATTTAATGTAAACATTTGCTCAATTTTTAATAAAAATATTCGCTCCAGTTTTGCTTCAAACGTTTCTTTAATGTACGTTTAATCAGGCAAAAAATAAAATTCTATATAACAGCCGAGTCGTTCAGGCGTATATTCTTATACAAACATAAATATATCACTGAAGTGCTCAGGTTCAGTATATAAATTCGAAGTAAATATGGTAAAAATATAACTTACAATATTCCGGCATCGCTGTAGGAGTGTTGTCTGCACGATATAGAATAACATTTTCCACCAAATTTCCTCCCAAGTTTTTCTTGTGTACGTTAGGTTATTGGCTTTTATTCAATTACTCTTTGAAAAGGGCCTAAGGGTAGGATATTGTTTTTCAGCTCTTGACCCTTTTTCCAAACAACCAATAGAAAAGGGTAAAAAAAAAATAATAGGTCGAAAAAAAAAATTGTTTAACGAAAAACAACTATAATGGAAATATTTTGTACGTTTTAATAATGATAATATTAGATTACACTAACGGGAAAATAATACCTTTTTTTAAACTTTTTTTTTAGAGGTAAAGGGTTTTTTTAAAAAATTAGATTTTATAAATCAATAAAAAAAAAGTGGCAGGAATGAATGATAAAGAAATAATATGAAAAAGATATTGAACATTTGTGTAAATTAATGCCATTTATTGGTTATTAGTGTTTTATTTAAATTAACTATTCATTTTTTCTCTTTTCTATTCCCTACTTTAACTAAATCAGCAATTAGCTGGGGCTTGTATGACTATATTCGTGTGCATTTAAAATTACCCAATAACAAAAATATCACGGAAGAGGATTTATTTACATACAACTCTGGCACTTGTTCAATTGATAGCTCCTAACGCTTTATAGCGTTTAAAAAGGAATATAGGACTAATCAGATAAATATAGGACAAACAGGTATATTTCGACGTTTTGACTACTATAAATCCCACTCCCTTAAATTATGACTTTATACTTTGAGCATGATAAATTATTTCGTCTCTTTTAAACTTTGAACTTTAGATCCGGTTTATGCAACCCATGTCATTAATTTACATGCGTCACAAACATTAATGTTAACTGCATAAATTATTTAGTTCATGCATACATGATTTCATGTTTTATTTAAATAAATAAGTTGTTTCTACCAAAATATTGTGAAAATTTAGAAAAAAAAAAATCAAATGAAAAAAGTAAAAATTTAGTTACATTTTTCTAATACCATGGAAGTTAATTTAATCATTTAGGCTCCTCTACACGCGCTTGTACAGATTACAGATTATTTTTTCAAAATATGTAATTTTTTTTTTCTCTCACACGTAACCTTAAAACACATAAATACATCAAAATACTTTTTCTTTTTATACACCAAATGAGAAAGTAAAAAGTCGATTTAAAAAAAAGAAAAAAAAAACAAGGGTTATATCTCAATAAACAATGAAATAATTAAACTCTTCTCCATAGGTATTAGGATACTAATAAAAATAAAATAATCTTTAAATTTTTTGTGGCACATAACTTCATCGATCCTATTTCGTATAATTTAATGAAAAAAAATTGTCTCCGATTTTAAAAATCCATTCCAGACATCAAGGAAAATTTTTGGTTCCATGTCTGTCTGTGTCACTCAATGTTTACGAACCAACATATTAAAAAACTACACGTCCGATTTTAATGAAATTTGTATGTTTGGTCATAACTTGCCCATTGTTGGTCCTGTATAAGTATCAACCTTCTTCGCCCATTTTTTTTTTCTTTTCAGCATGTGCACCAGATTAATTTTAATTGTCGAAAACAAAGAAGCATTTTTTACACATGGGGGAAAAGAATTAATTAATCTGAAAATAAATCTGAAATGGCTTGTAAATGTATAAAATCAATAAAGTACGAGATATGAAGAATTAATAAATCTGAAATGGCTTGTAAATGTATAAAATCGATAAAGTTCGAGATATGAAGAATTAATAAATCTGAAATGGCTTGTAAATGTATAAAATCGATAAAGTACGAGATATGAAGAATTAATAAATCTGAAATGGCTTGTAAATGTATAAAATCGATAAAGTACGAGATATGAAGAATTAATAAATCTGAAATGGCTTGTAAAAGTATAAAATCGATAAAGTACGAGATATGAAGCGAGAAAGCTATGTGCAACACTAATTGGCATTATTTTTTATTCGAGTTTTACTGTTTTACTGTCTCTATTATCTTTATAAAAATCGAATGGAGAGGGTTAACGTGAATAGTAGAATGATTTTCACCATCTGAATATAATAGAAGCCAAATTATTTCTCCAATATCAAGTGCGATCTTAAGATTTCGAGCACCAATTAGGTAGGTACTCTATATTTTGAGAATTTAGCTAGAAATGTATAACTAGAATAATAATGAATTATATCTGCTGTTTAAAATGTGTTTTTAATTAAAATTATATCATTAATTAAAAAATGACTAGAATATGAAATCTCTAATAAACTATAGAATAATTCGGATTTTCCGGTAGGAAAAACCAACATATCTTAAAAAACTACACTTTTTACACCGATTTTAATGATATTTGTATGGAAGGTCATAACTAGCCCATTGTTGGTTCTTTGGTTCCGTATAAGTATCAACCTTCTGTCCCCAGAATATGAAATCTCTAATAAACCACAGAATCATTCGGATTTTCCGGTAGGAAAAATTCAAAATTATATTTTTATTTTTTTGCGAATGTACATTAAGCACGAATGTGGTTTAATAAACTTGGCTATGGTTATAATAAAAATTCCTATCACGTCTTTTATGTAAAAGGAAAAGAAATAAAAATGTCTCTATAGATATAACTTGTTATTCCCAGAAGTGTAAAATTTGTCCGTTTTCTTATATTTTTATTTATAGTTAATAAAAATGAAATGTGCAATGTAAAAATTAAATAATCATAATTTATGTTACTAATAAATATCCCTATTTATTTAGAATTCATAAAAAAAAAAATAAATGTATCTTTATTCAAACTAATTTATTTGGCTATTTTCTTCAATTGATCCCTTTTGTTCTTATTGGATTTTTTTTTGGGGGGGGGGGTGGTTTTATGAAAATGTTTGTTTTTTTAAGAAAAAATATATCTATATTTTCATCCCTAAAAACTAACCAAAATAAAAAGAAAAACCTTTAAATTTATTTCTTAAGAAATTGATGAATATGCTTGAAATTCTCGGTAAAAAAAAGTCAAATTACATTAACGGGGACAGATAGAGAATAAAATTTGATGGTGAAAATAAAATAGTTAATAAAATTTAAGGTAATTTATCTTTCTGATTATTTGAAACAACCTTATAGATTTGGTTGGTGTTTTAACAATAAGACAATGCATATTGTCCAAAAAAATAATGAGATATTATCGATGTACCAGAAAGGAATAAAAGCTATAATTGTAGGTAAAAAAAAAAATCTGGCACGTCACTATTTTCACTATCTAGATCATTTATAAAATTATAATTATTATTATTAATACCACGGTCTATTGTATGTCTAAACTGCGTATATTGTTATACATTTTTCTTCCTGATATTTAAGACAAGTTATCTATAAAAGCGCTTATATTAAATTAAGGAGTGTGAAATCATAATTAGTTATGAAAAATACCTAATACTTTAATACAATACTAATTATAATTTAGTATTGTATTAAATTATTAGGTATTTTTAATATAAAAATAATAATTAAAATGATAATTATCGGTTTTATTCCTTAAAAATATCGTTAAGGACCATTCTTTGATAATCATCTGTAATTTACGGTTTTTTTTTATAGAAGTTAGCTTTTGTTTCATCTTCCGCTTTCATGATTATAGAGTTCTATAGAAGTGTTACATCCTTTTAAAGTGTAAAATAATATGACGGTGAAGAAAGCCCATAATATAGCTGTTAGTTGTTAAGAGAGGTAAAATGTTCATCCTGAATCATTCAATTAAAACGCTCATTAAGCTTTCCACGTGGGCGCTGAATGCTAACCTCTACGGAGTCCTGTAGGAAAGTTACACACGGTTGACATATTTAATGTAGCAAGTCACAGTCTTTAAACACTGATATTATGATACTCAAAATGCTCTAGCTTAAAGTCTTTAATTAATGTAGTCATACTATGTTAAGTAGAGGATTTTCTTTACCTGTAGGATTATTAAAAACTAAGTATTTAGTAGTATTGAGAAAATTGCGAGACTAACAGGTCTTTAAATACATTATAGCTGCAATAAGAGTAGATAAGGGATTGAAATCAGACTTAAAACTAATAATGACTCTAATAAAGATTTATTAGTATTATAGGATTTAACTAAACGCAAAACAGCTATATTTGGCTATTTATATGAGTGTATTACTATCAACACATTTATAAAAATAAATAAGAAATCACAAACAATTTAATAAAATATTATATTAATCTATTTTAGTAATATTGGAAGAATGAAGAATTCCCTCGTTTTTTATTCTGCAAAAATGGCCCATGGAAGAGGTTAAAAGTTTAAAACGCCGGGGAGGTGTAATAAATCTGTCGTCAAAGAAAAATAAGAATTAAATTAAACGGAACTAATAAAAATGTCTTAAAAATAAACAGACAATTCCTGTGCAGCGAGAAAAAAGCCTTATACTTTTTAAGAGAGTTAAACAAGCTAACTGTTCAGACCAGTGACGTAAAACTTTTCATAGCGCGCCCTTTCTGGAAGACTCAAACTTGCTTGGAAGATTTCATATTGTAGAACTATTATGACAATGATTGTTTCAAGAAATCAATTTTTAACAAGGAAAGGTGAAGATGAAATAAAACTATTGCTGCTTGACCATTAACTGATTATTGTCTTTCAATTTGAGTTATATCCACGAAATGGTCGAAAGAATCAAATTAATGTATGGATAATAATGAATGGTGTTATATTCTGCCTCTGTTATAGACCTAGGCTGGAAGTTTATTTGGTTATAATAAATCAATGAACATTTTGAAAAGTGTAACATCCAATTATTAATGTCTATTGAAGATAATTACTCTTTTAGGACTTCGATCAATTGAAATTTTAGGGGAAAAGATTTTAAATTGAAAATGAGAGTTTGGATATTTGAATTCTCATCATTTTCATTCATGACAGTTTTATAAAAGTTGGCTTATTGAAAATTGAATTATTATACGAGATATCGCAATGTTCTGGATACAGTAACGAATGAAATTTAATTTCAAGTTTAAATTAGGTTGAAACTTTAGGTAGCGAAGTTTTCTTACGATAGAGACAAAAGTGTTGAAAATATCTGGTCGAGCGGTGAACTTTATCTTCAACTAAACTTATTCTGTTCTTAATCTTTAGTGATAGTTGAAAAACTTCATTAGCCTTACCTTCGTCAAAACTATCTAGATATGTTTTATGTATATACTTTTTTAATTTGCAAAAACTTTTCCTTCGTCTAAATAAATTGTTTATATTTCTACTTCTTATCAAAACCTATAAAACAAAGATAAGGACATAAAACTAAAAGTGATAAAACTTTCATAATATAAGCTAAGTTAATGAAGTTAATGAAGTCAATTTAAAGATTATTACCGCAAGATAGTAAGTTATTAAAATAAGAGGTACTTACCGTAAACACTTCTGAGGATCACTGGAATGGTTTCGGCTATACGCTATCATCAGCAGAAGAAGAACATAGATCTCCTAGAGTCGAAATGAATTCGTAGAGTCTGCATCCGTCATGTAGACTCTGCGAGTTCACCATTCCAGTGATCCTCAGATCAAGCAAGTGTCTACAGTAAGTACCTCTTCATTTAATAGCTAAGTTAATGCTTGTCCTACTGAAATGTATTGTCCTTTTTGTGAGCATAATTCTAATTTATATAATTTATCGTTTACAAAATCATCAGAATATCACGAAAGAAATGGAAGTGTCACAATGTAAAAAACAAATGGAACAGTGTATGAAATATGGCTGCAATATAGTTCTTATTCAATTATAACATTATTTTTACTTAATCGAGTAGTGTCCCGACGA
Organism: Gerris buenoi; assembly: GCA_001010745.2. Taxonomy (NCBI): domain Eukaryota; kingdom Metazoa; phylum Arthropoda; class Insecta; order Hemiptera; family Gerridae; genus Gerris; species Gerris buenoi. Next base: position 249,250 of record KZ651295.1, read on the forward strand.
TGGCGTCGACGCACCTCAAAATGGTTTGTTGTTGCTAAGCTAAGGCAACCACATTTATTCCAATAAAAATAAATGTTGAATGTTGTTTTGATGTGTTTTTCTTCAAATCTAAATAATAATTTACCTAAATTAATTTTATTTTTTTAAGTATAAAATTAAGCCTATTTACACGGGCTTATCGGCTCGTATAGTATAAAGCAACAATAATAATTATTACTCCAGTGCTGTTTAATATAATGTACAAGTAGAATGGAGGAATAGATTGATTATAAGGGCTAACAATTTAAGAAAAAAATTTAAACAATATACTTTTTTTCAATTGGAAATGCTGTTTTGTAATAAGTAAATTCCTTGTTTAAGCCAAAAAAGTTTTTAGAGGTTTGTGTTTGTATTCCCTTTCTAAATTAAAAAAAAAAATATACAAATTGATAACCATTCAATTTAAGTTGATTAATGGCTAAAACTTTGTCGAGATTAAACTAATAATGAACTTTTCCCTATATAATGCTAACGATAAAATCATTGAATCTAAATTTTATAATGATATATTTGTTTGTTTGGAATCTAGTTTAATTATATATCATACGAAGTTTTCAGTTAAAAGTTAAATATATAAATTATTTATTATCCCAATATTAAAATAGGTATTATTTTTTTAAAAACTTTTTTTTTTCACTCTGTTTACAGGATTCCCGCTAGAAGTAAATATTTTGGAGAACGACCCACTATGGCAAGAATACGCTCTGTTCGAAAACGAGACAGCAGAACCGCTGCTCGCTCCGTCAAATCGGAGTCACAAGTTACCACCTCATTATACAGCGGAAGAACTCGAAGAAATGACGATGGAAGAATTCAGGAAGCTAAAGGTTAGTACTTTAGTCAGGAAAGCTCACGAATGTTTGTTGTACCAGATAACACGAAGCATATTAATAGTTGTTCCAACCACACTTCAAACTGGTTTGGAACTGTCCGACGCATGCGCATCGGAACACACTTAAACGTTTTTTGCTAATGCACAAGCGTCGTACAGTTTGAAACTAGTTTGAGGTGTGGTTGGAACAAACCTATAGTCTAGTTAGTTTTTTCGTTTAGTAAACTAAGAACTAATAGCGACTAGTGAAACACTTGATTTGGATACTTTGAATGCTTAAACGAGTAAGAAAAATAATTATATGATTCTATGTATAATAAAGATTATTAGGATAAAAGACAGATTATGTTGTGTACTAACGACTAGTAAGACAAAGTATTCTGCATACTTACGATGTAAGACAAATTATTCTCTATACTAAAGACTAGTAAGACAAGTTATTCTTTCTAATTCTGTCAAGTAATATAAGTGATTCCATTTTTAAAAGCTAAGCTTTGTCTTACGGCTCTAGCGTATAGAGCAGAGTTGTATCAGAGAAACGGTTAGCAAAGTTGTCTGCTTTTCATTTCGTACACAATGCTTGAACTAACATTTAAAATAATTTCAAGATAAAAAGAACTTTTTATATACTACGTTTTTAAATTTTCTGTTGAATCATATGTAATGTTGATAATATAACTGTTATTGTTATATAATATATAATGTTTGTAAAAAAAAAAAAAAAAAAAAAAAAAAAAAAAAAAAAATAGTTCTGAATTTATTTACTTTACATAAATGACAATCATCTAGAGAGAGAGCTGATCTTAAACCTATAAAAGGACAAATCTTTGTAGAACGGATCTCCCCAACACCAAATCTAAACCATCGATAAATTGAATAATATAATCGATAAATAGTATAATCAATATATTTCCTGTTTTGCTGTCATTCAATGTTTATCTTTTTTTTATCACAAATTGGCATAGAATAATACTATATATAGAAGGAGGGTCACTGATAACATTGAAGCCAACTTTGGTTGTGTACCTTATCTGCGTTCTAAAAATTCATTTTTGTAATTTGTGACGTCATAACTCTAAAATTATTTGCCTTCGGTATTTTAATTTAATTTTTTTATTAAATTATAATTATTGATAGTCAGTTTAGTTTATTGTAATATTTTTGTTGTGTTTTATCTTATTTTAGCTTGAAATATGCTAAAAATAATGTTTATTATATCATGCCGGGCGAGTTGAAAAAAATGACGTCAGAGTGAAACGTAAACAATAACCAATGGCAGGGCTTGTTTTCTTGACGTTTGTGAGCGGGCTTTGAATAGTTACTAAAGCGTGGCCAACCTTCTCCAGCTTAAATGAAAAAAA
>KZ651295.1:251695-281919 GCA_001010745.2 Gerris buenoi
AAAAAATAGTTCCGAATTTATTTACTTTACATAAATGACAACCATCTAGAGAGCTGATCTTAAACCTATAAAAGGACAAATCTTTGTACAACGGATCTCCCCAACACCAAATCTAAACCGTGCCATCGATAAATTGAATAATATAAATAATATAATCGATAAATAATATAATCGATATATTTCCTGTTTTGCTGTCATTCAATTGTTTATCTTTTATTTATAAAAATCTCAGAGATAAATATCACAAATTGGAAACCCGTCAAAATGAAGATTGTAAATATTGGATATGGCAAAACAAATAAAATAACTTGCGGATTTTTTCGAACTAACTTTTCACGCTGCAAAATCTGCTGAAAACCAATTCATTCTGCTAAAAGATGGGTAGAAGTATTAAAATAATGCATTGTCATCGTGTTCTGAGCTATGCTAAAAGTTTCAAATGTCTAGCTATTCGGGAAGTTAGTTAGAAATCGATTGCCAGATTTGTACCGGACAAACAAACAAACATACAAACAAGAAACCAAGTTAATAAAAACGTAGTAAAATAATATGGGACCAACAATGGGCTAACTATGACCTACCATCCAAATTTCAATAAAATCAGATGCGTAGTTTCTAAGATATTATGTTGATTCGCAAAAATTCGGAAAAGACACGGAACCAGAAATGTTCCCTGGTGTCTGAAATGGATTTCTGTCTTGGAATTTTTAAAATCGGAGACCAAAAAAGTTTCGTTCTTCGGAACGATCACATAGCTGCCGTTACCTTTGGTAAGCTTGGAAGCAATATCAGATTGAATTTTTTACTGCTATATTAACGAATCCTTTTCTTTTGCTTTAGGTGAACTACACGGGTCTCCTTAGTGAAATCGACGATGAGCTAAACGGTGATGTAAGGCAGGGTCGTCATCTACCCAGAATTGTTGACAAAGCTTTAAGACTACTCAATGTGAAGCAAGTTGTCCAAGAAATTGAAACCAGTGTTATGTCTAAGGTTTCTTGCACTGCATGCAAAGCTGGTATGTTCTATTTTTATTTATACTTGTATTAATTATATAACTTTATGTATTTTATCTAATATAAACGACTTTATCCAATTTTACAGGAGCAGGATTGCTGCAGCATTACATTAGGGGCGGTAAAACCAAAGATGATATTATAGAGATAGTAAATAAGTTCTGTGTTAGTCTTCAGATAGAACCTCCAAGAGTTTGTCAAGGCATTACCCAATTATTTGGAGTAAGTTTTATTATTCTCTACTAACAAATTAATTTGATTTAGTGTTTTTTAAGATAAGAAAATACATTTACTCTAAAGGAGGAGAGTGTAAATTTTAACTGCTATTATTTTTGTTCAAGGGTGAGGTAGTATATGTCCTGCAGAGATTAACGATAGGTCCTGAAGAGATCTGCAGTTTTGTCATTGGTGATGCTTGCGGAGATGTTGACAATCCTACTCACGAATGGAGCGTTGTATTCCCACCAGTTCCAAAACCTCCACCACAACCACTGACGGCACCCATCCATGGATCTGCTACCTTCAAAGTTCTTCAGCTAAGTGATACTCATTACGATCCGTACTACCAAGAAGGCTCAAATGCTGATTGTAGGGAACCACTGTGCTGCAGACTAACCAGCGGACCGGCACCTAAACCTCAATCTGCTGCAGGAAGATGGGGAGATTATAGAAAGTGTGACACTCCAAAACGTACTGTCGACAATATGATGAACCATATTAAAACAGCTCATCCAGTAAGTTGTGTTATAACTAGATTAATAATAATCATCATTTAATCTCAGTTCTGCTTAAAGATCTATTCTACTAACTTCTTTTTATTAACTTTAGGATATCGATTACATCCTTTGGACGGGTGATCTACCAGCTCATGATGTTTGGAATCAGACAAGAGAAGAGAATCTTATGATTCTTAAGGAAACAGTGCAACAGATGCAGGACACTTTTCCAGGAGTTCCAATCTTTCCTGCTCTCGGTAACCACGAAGCAGTACCTGTTAATAGGTATATAGTAAAATACTATTAACTCTTATATTTTATATTATTGCAATCCTTGGAATACTTATTACTTCGTAATAACATTCACACAAAGGATTGTTTGGGTTCTGCAACAACAATATTGTAGATAACAATCAGCAACATACTAACCATCTGATTCAAACTTTTCTGTCCTTCTAGCTTCCCACCTCCCTTTATTCAGAACGAGCAATTTGCTATTAACTGGCTGTATGATGCTTTGGACACTGAATGGCGTAAATGGCTTCCGGCCAGCGTTTCCCGTACAGTGAGACGTGGAGCATTCTACTCCGTTCTCGTCCGACCTGGATTCAGAATTATCTCACTCAACATGAACTATTGTAACAACAAAAACTGGTAAATCCATTAAAGTCATCCATAGTTTTCCATTGTTACAATGATTTTATATTTGAACTATTATATTATCTTTACTAGTACTGGATTTACTACTCACTGATATTAAAAATATGTATATCTAGAGATTATATGAATCAATTCGCTTTCTTTACGAATAAGGTTAAAATACTAATCTGCATAATGGAAATACGTTGATAAAGCTCTTTGATTAGCATTCTCCATCTAATGAATATTCATTATAAGCGATTTAGTTTCGGAAAAATCTGTATGGTTTGCAAGAAAGTAAACTAAACTTTATTTTATAAGCTTTAGCTTTCAAAAAAGAACATTCTTTGTTTAGCTCTTAACATTATTTTCTAGCCAAAAGTCTAAGAGTTTTAAAGTCAAACCTTCCATTATAAAATCTCTAATTGACTGAAACTCAAGGGGGTTAATTAAAAATGTATTCAATGGTAAGTGCTCTTAACCACTATTAGCAGTTTTACCCGCTATGCCTTTTCCCCTTCTAAAACAGTTATTACTCATTACTTTATTAAGTAAAATCTGCAATGTCAGTCTAAAACTAAAAGTCGGGGTATTAAAAAAAGTTATTGTTCACAAAAAATTGTATGGTTCAACATATTGACGTTTTTTTATGCTTACGTAGCTCCCCCAACATAATGAAGACTGAAAATCTTAAAATTATTTTTTAAAAAATATGATGGCCGAAATCTGATTTGATATCTAAACAATTAACGAGAGGGATTTCTTTATTTTTTTTTTTTCTTACAAAATTTTAAATAGTAAAGAATTAGTCTTTTATATTAGCTTATTTTGCTCTACCTTTTTCTGTTAATTACCGCTATTTAATTTCATGCCTATAACGTTTTATTCCAATTTTGACTTATTTATTAATTTAATATTTTGCTTCCGAGCATACCGAAGGTTGGATGGTATGTGATAGTTCTGAAGAACGAAAATGTTTTATTTTTCAGATTTCAAAAATTCCTAGACAGAAATCCGTGTCAGACATCGGGGAACATTTTCGACCTGTGTCTGTGTGACTATCTATCGGTCGGTCGGTCTGTCTGTTGGTCTGTTTGTGTTTGTATGCCGTTCAATTTTTGCGAACATACATTTTTCAAAATTACTCTAACAACGCCAATTGTTAGTTTCATACAAGTTTCAACCTTCAGCGCCCATTTGTTTCTCTTCCACATTAGCACAAATATACATTTGTTTACTTCTATATTTTACAAGTACTCATTTAATTTTTAAGAAGTTTGTCGAAAGTAGCCTACAGAAGGTCCCTATGATAATTTCAACCGTCTGTGCTCTTAAATTTTGCTAATTTGATCAGTTTATCCGTGTAAAAAATCGAAACCATTTGATAGATTTTAAAAAAAAGGAGGGATAAATTAATAAATAAATTAAATTTTTGTAATTGCATAAAATCATTAAAGCATACATAAGGTAGCTACTTACTACCCTAATTGGCAAAATAAAATAGGTGCGTGATAGGATCCGAGGAAGCTATGTGCCACACTAATTGGCAGACTATTTTTACAGGTGGTTGCTTCTGAACAGCACTGATCCTGCTAAAGAACTGCAGTGGTTCATTTATGAACTTCAAAGCGCTGAATTCAACAACGAGAAAGTACACGTCATTGGACATATACCACCTGGTTACAGCGATTGTCTTAAAGTCTGGTCCAGAAACTACTATTCTATCATCAATAGGTAATCAATATATGTTTTATTAATCATACCAACATGAAATATTTATTCTTGATTTAATTTCTAAAGCATTCAATATGAAATTAAAATTATTTTACTGTAATTACGGTAAGAAAAACTTAATGATTTTAAATCTAATTGACGATATTTATATTATTTTTAGGTATGAAAGCACGATCACAGCCCAATTTTTCGGACACACACATTACGATGAATTTGAGGTGTTTTACGACAAGGAGGATATGAGTAGAGCTGTAAGTGTGGCGTACGTTGGACCATCTGTTACTCCTTACTTCAATCTCAACCCTGGGTAAGATCCTAAGCGTATTTTTATTTTCTGTAGACCCTAATATTGGATTTAGTACTAAAATATGAATTTTGTAAAAATATTAATGGATTTTTTTTAATTTAAACCGTCAGAACTATTTTAAGAAAACGTTTTTTTTATCGACTTGCGGCTGCAAAATGAGGCATTATTGGCTGATTTGAGGCAGGGAAATTTAATTTTACTGCCTTGACAATTAAATCATAAAAATAACTTATCCTCGGCGGGGAATCGAACCCGTCCTCTCTTCATGTTGGTTAGCACCCCCAAATTTAAAGCTAAAATTCATTTCTCGAATCATTTTAGGGGAATATTTTTCTGAAAATGTACGTGTATACCAAATTTCGTCAAAATCGGCCCAATAGTTAAAGCTCCACTAATCTTTACAGACTGCAGAAGACAGAATTTTTTACAAATCTTTTCTTTGACTTTATAAAGTGTAAATCCATCAATGTCTCAATATCGAATTTACACGCTACTACAATACTTTCTTCAAAACTTACTTCGGCAAAAATACGTTGCCGACGATTCTGATAAATAAATAAATGTTTTATCCAAATGAACTCTTGTCTTTAATACCAATTAAATCATATAAGTCGCTTTTCTGGGAAAATTTAGTTTCTGCACACTTAAGATAGAACGATGTAGGTATAAGAAAGAAAATATTGATTTGCCCCGGACTAATTTTTTACTTTCTCGTATAGAGAAAGTATTGTGATGGCGCGAAAATTCGATTTTGATGGATTTACATGTTTTGAGGTCCCCTGCGAGTCCAAAAAAGTAGTTTTAAAAAATGTCTGTTTGTGGAGACGCCAGGAGCCTAAACTACTGGCCGATTTAAACGAAATTTGGCATACATGTTCAGAAAAAACATACCCCGAGGTGAAATCGAAAAATGAATTTTCACTCCAAATTTAGGGGCGCTACCTCCCAAAAACTCTGAACAAAAAACGTGAAAAAAAATATTTCTCGAAAACGGTTTCGACGATTTTGATTAAAAAATTCTAATATGTAGTCCATTTCAATACGAATCTAATGATAATGTAGTTCTAGGTCTTCCGGTGGTGACCACGTCTCGAAGGGTGTGCGTGTGCGTCCCGACGAATCTAATGATATAAACTGTTTTGCCGGAAAAAATCTAGTACCTGAGAAAATAGTTTTGAACGCGGAGGTAGAGAGGCTGGATTCGATTCCCCGCCGGGGAGAAGTTATTTTTATGATATATTTTGATAAAATGCTCAATTATAATTAAATGTTCCAAACAAAAAAACTAATAAATAGAAAATATTGGGTCATGTAATTATGAACTCGTATAATATGAGAAAGTTTGTCTGAGTTGTCTCTGACCGATTTTTCTTAGTTATTAAGTCAAAGTAATTTTTATTCTAAAACAACATAGGGGAGTAACAATCTAAATAAGTACTGATTAAGTTAGCCGCCATTGAAGTGGACGGTATAGTAGTTTTTTTCTGATAAACTGATCAATTTCGCATTTTATACCTTTGACTTTAATTTTCACATTCTTCACGGGATTTTTGTCTTATTTAAGTACTTGATTATTTATTTTATAGGTGTTGTAATTAGCCTACACTATGTAGGTTACAGACTGTTTTAGTATTTACCTCACATACTCGTACCTCGTACATTAACAACTAGAGCAGAAACAAGCTCTAAGATAAAGTACGATATAAATTCTAAATCCCTAAAGAGGGCATTGGTTCCATGAGGTTTGAACTCTATTCTCTTTTTCCCCCATGGGATCTGAGATGTCGGTTTTCGAAAGCCTTAAACCCACTTTTACTTACCTACAGTCAAAATGAGTTTTACCTCTTCTCTCAGAGGGAAATGTTTTAGCAGTAAATGTGGTTTATATCCCTACACCCGACGCACTGCTTAATTAAATCTTATAAAATAAAGGTAAATTTCGTGTAGCAGGATCTTCCACTGAACGCAATATTAAGTTAATTCAAATTTCTTATTATCCGTACATAGCACTAAATTTTATTAATAATTACTATAACAAAAATTATGTTCATTTTAATTTTTGCATTATTAAACTCTAAAACAGTAATTTAATGTTCGTGTTATATTTTATAATTTATAGTTTATATTAAAGTAATAAACATTAAAATATTTACTATTAAACACAACCAGTTTATTACATAAGAAATAGTAAAAGGAAGAAGTTTAAATGTAAGAGGCTCTTTCATTTAAAGTTCATTTGCTTAAAATGTGCATTCAGTACACACAAAAGGGAATTTAACAGATCTGACGATTTCGTTAACCAGCAAAATTGGCCCAGCCGTTTCAAGATGGCGGTCATTTAAGAGTTAGTTTTAGTTTTAACTTTTGAACTATTATTTATCATAATGACATAAAACAAACGTTCATGACAAACGCAATGTAACTCCTCCGAGATCTCTATTAAATATTTAAGGTTTTTTTGGGGGGAGGGCATTTTTTTTTTTTTTCAAAATATTTGACATATGGAAAATTCCGTGAAAACAGTTTTTTNTATAATAAACACAACCAGTTTATTACATAAGAAATAGTAAAAGCAAGAAGTTTAAATGTAAGAGACACTTTCATTTAAAGTAAATTTGTTAAAAATGTGCTTTCCTTACTCACAAAAGGGAATTTAACTGATCTGACGATTTCGTGAACCAGCACAAATGGCCCAGCCGTTTCAAGATGGCGACCATTTAAGAGTTTGTTTTAGCTTTATTATCTTTTGAACTATTTATCATAATGACATAAAACAAACGCCATGAATTTCGTCCAAACGCAATGTAACTCGTCCGAGATCTCTATTAAATATTTAAGGTTTTTTAGGGGGGGGGGGGGGCATTTTTTCTAACAAAATATTGACCTATTTAAAATTCCGTGAAAAGAGTTTTTTTTGTATTTTGACAAAGCATAACTCTTATTTAATTAATGTTTTTCGTTAATTTGTTAAAGAAATAGGGTGGGGGTATGGAGACTGGAAAAATGCAATTTTTAAGGCTCTACCGCTCTTTGAGGTTAGAAAAATCATTAAAATGAAGATTTTATTGGTTCTAAAGAAGATATCAAAAATCTAATTACAGGCTTCATTCCTAATTTTAATTCTGCACAATTTGAGCCCATTTACAACTTCATATGATAAATAGTAGGTACAGGCGCCATTTTAATACACGAGTTTTATCGTTGTATTAAAATGGCGCCTGTACTATTTATCATAGGAAGTTGAAATAGGGCTCAAATTGTGCAGAATTAAAATTGGGAGTGAAGCCTGTACTTAGATTTTTGATAGCTTGCTTAGAACCAGTATAATTTTAATTTTACATTTTTTCATAACCTCAAAGGGCGGTAGAGCCTTAAGGCACCAAGGCATAAAGTGAAATGCTACCAAAACAAACCAAATATATTTTTATACTTAGGACATCCTCCTCTTTCATTTAAAACCACACATTACTCACTTCTGCTAAACCAATCTGTCAACCCCTTAAAATTTAATCCCTTATCTGACCTTATCTTCCACCGTTAAAAATTTGACTTATATGATATGTCTAGTAAACGTCCACATTTTTGCTTGAAAATTTGCTTTATATAAATCTCCTACCTCTAGTATTAAGCACATGGTTAACACTAACTATAAATTGGTTAATTAGATATGATGGGATTTTAATTCAGTAATCCTATGAATATAAGAAAGTTTTTGAGTTTGCAGTACCAATATTTATAACTGTAAAAACTTCAGCAGCCCTTGAGAAGCCAGGGCATCCCAGATGAGTTACTAATATTATAGGGTTAAGGTGTCAATCTCAATCATGTTGATGGAGTGCTAGGCTGGATTATTATACCCACAGACACCACAACTATGGAGTAGAGATCCATTTACCTCTCAATACTGGGTGAAACGTGTTTCTTTTAAGAATCAAACCGAACCACCTGAGTGAAAAGCAAAAGAGACGTGCAACCCTTTTTTTATATTTAGTTAGTTAATTGTATGTGATTCTTTAAAGTGTATCAAGCAATTGTCTTATTTATTTATTTTTCATTAATCTATACAGGTATAGAATCTACTATGTGGATGGCGATCATGAGAGATCTACTCGAGCTGTAGTGGATCACGAGACATGGGTCATGAATCTGAGGGAAGCTAATCTCTACGATTATCCTATATGGTATAAACTATACAGTGCAAGGCAGGCTTACCAGATGCCCTCTTTACTACCTCAGGATTGGGACAATTATGTTTCTAAACTAGCTGAAAATGACTCCATGTTTGAAACTTACTATAGGTTAGTAGTTTTACATTTGTTATTGAATCAAAACCAAATGTTTTTTTAGTGAAAGAAAAAGTGTTAAGATTAAATTTTTCCACTGTTTTAACCATGTAACAACTTCCGATATTAGTAGCTGTTAAAAAGTTTAAACTGTAAGAGTTGAATTAACACGTTCATGGAGCACCACGTTCCAGGAACGTGGTGCTAACTAAACTTGGGGTTCTAAGTTGTGGCTATGCTGTATACAGTATTGCTTTAAAAAATTGTTTATTTTTAACCAATAAAAATTGTCAAAATTGGACTCATTTTATTGAAATAAGAAAAAAGCATGAAGAGATCAAATTATAAAGAAAATTTTAAGTTTACCCAATTTTGCCTTCTGAATTGATAATAAATACTGGATTTAAAACTAAAATTATTCATTTTACTTTTTAAAAAAATAAAGAAGATTTTTTTTTTTTAAAGCAAAAAAAAAATTAATTATTAACTACATTTTAGGGAATAGCCCAAGAGGCAATAAGGGGTTTCAATTTTACAAAAGTAAGCTTATTACTTATTTTAGATTCAACTACTCTAAAAATATTTTATAATTATCTACCAATATTTTCCAGTTATGTTAAGTTATTTACCGATATGGGAAATTATAATGTAATTTAAAAAGAGTTTGTTTTGGCTAAATAATTCAAATTAAGTAGCTAATATTTATATCTGATATGTCAAATGAATTTAACTCTTGTATCTTTAATTATTTACTTTGCTTTAAATCTAATTTATTGTTAATTTCAGGCACTACTGGAAGAATTCACCAGTGAGAGATACTTGCGATGCAGAATGCCGTAAACGATTGCTATGTGATCTCCGCTCTGGTCGCAGTCACGATCGAAAGTCACTCTGTCAGGAAATAGAGAATAGACTAGATACAAACAGTCGCACCGGTTGGACAGCATGGCTCTACAACGGATTAGCTCTCTCGTATGTAGCCTCACTCCGTTCTGCCTTCAACTGGCTTTCAAATTCATTCTATCGACTAACTCACATCTTCTGATTTCATATTGGATCTGCTCATTAATTTTTTTTTTTCCACCTTTAATCTTCATTAAATTATGATTTTGTTTGAAACAAATAATAACATATGTCTGTTAAGAGGTCTTTGGTTTGATGTTAATGTACAGTCAGTCTTTTGAGAAAATCAATTATAATATCTTTGAGGTATCACATTTCTTATCATGATATAAAAATAAGAGAAAATACTACTGAAATTAACTCTGTCCATTTAGTAAGATTTCAAAATTCACTTTGAACATTCAGTCTACTTTACTAGAGAGCAAATAAGCAGGAGTTCATTGAGTATACTGTAGTATTCATCCATATAAGGAATATTTTCATTAATTTTACTCCTAAAAACCGTATTATTATTTTCTCAAATGGCTGACAGCATTCGTTCAATCTTTCCTCTGAAATCTCGTCTGTCTTACTTCATACTTCAAAATGTGTTTTTGCATGATTTCAAAACATATTGTAACATGGATTTCTTTATACTTTCATTGAGTTATTTTTCCTTTTTATTTTCTTTTATACAAAAAATGGGACATTTTTATTTATTTCATAATTATTCACTTTGTTATATGTGGTCTTTCTCTCTCGTTCTCTCTGATGTTTACTTTTATTTTTTTAATTTTCAAAAAAAAATTAATCCTTATACTTTATTCTGTGATTAATTCTTTTTAAATCTATCTCTTTTTATTCTTATTACACTTTATTTAAATTTAAAGGTGACAATTGATATAGCATTTAATTTTAATATTTTGATTATTTTATTTAAATTATCACATTAAACTAGGCAAAAACATTTCCATGGAAAATGAATTTATATAACAATATAGATAACTACAATAGCTATTTTCTACAGTAATTTTCAAGAGATTTCAAATTATAATCATTTGGTTCAACTAAAAATTGGTGGGCACAATTCCAAATTAAGAAAAAACCTAGTTAATTAAACCTACTAGTAGTTCTAAAAACTAAGAAATAACAAATAGTAAATTTCTGAAATCTGATTAGTTGTCAGTCAGGATGTAAAGAAAAAAGTCAAGATTTTGATTCACGACAACGATAAGAATCTACAACCAATCATAAACTTCCAAAGCAATAATTACTATAAAATCGAGTAAAAATAAACAAAATCAAAGTAAGTCCAAATCATTTTATGAGAAAATCATTCAGTATATGAGTTAGAGAGAGGAAGTTTTGTGATACATACTCCTACTATTATTATTATTATTATTATTATTATTTTTTATNCAGTTAAATAAATGTAGAATTAGGCCACAAAATAATAATTCTGAATTTATTTATTTAAAGCTAATATTTAATTTTAATAAATTCTAGAATAATGTATTATAATTTTATGGAAAATAAAATTATATTAATATTTAATGCAATATATTACTAGAGATTTCCTTACGATGTTCTGTTTAAAGACGTAAGTTTAGCAAAATAATTAAATGGTTTACATGACACTAATCTGGGGGCACGTACCATCCTTTACTGGAACCAACTCACGGCAATTTGGACCCCCCTCTATTGTCCCATTAAAGATACTTAGATATATAAAATTATTTTTAATTTAAATTTCATGACAAACTGAACCGGAAATAAAAATTTCATACCTCTACCCATAGTAGTTCATAAGATATATGAGCCTAAAGTTGTGATATTTCGTCACTCATTCACTAATTCACTCACTCACTCATACAAATGTTTACCCACTTCCGCTATAGCTAGAGACTTGGGGTTTTTGCCATTCGACGCGCCATACCCGCATTGTGAAGACGAAAAATTGCCAAAAGTTCACTTTTTGGATTCCTTCCTCCCTTAAAATAAGAAAAACGATCGTAGCTGTGTTACATTTTTTTAAAAAATTAATGCTTTGTCTAATTGAAAAACTGATTGCACAAACCGCTACTGATTTTTAATGATCAACAATTTTGGTCATAGGACATTTTGTCGTATCTCTATCGGTTGTTGCGAATTACGAAGGATTGGAATCATTTATAAAAAGTTAAATTATTAATTCCTTATCGTGTTAGAATAAATAATAATTTAATCTATAAGTTAATTATTAGTATTTAATGTGATATACCTTTGATCTGTATAAAACCAAAAGGCCGGATGCACATTGAAAATCGCAGAGCAGAGCAGGGCAGGGCAGTACTGTGCTCATGAGGTCTGCATGATACTTGTGGATCTCACATAGAAACTCTGTGGCACGCTTCACTCGTGTGATATTATTTCCTTTTATTTTGTAAATATCTGTGATTGAAGATACTTAATTATAAAAATGAAAATAAAAAATAATGGAAAAGAAAATGTGTTTTGTCGTTAAGTTGGTGCTAATGTGTAAGTTGCATGGTATCTGTTTAAAATAATAATAAAAAATCATATCAACTTTTAATCTCTTGGTGTAATTTATAAGTGGTAGAATCACATAATTAATGTGTTTAAATGTGTTTTTACAAAAAATGACAGTATTTGCATGCATTTTTATGTGAACTAACAATGTACTCTTTAAAATTAATAAAATACTCATTTTAAAAATCCATAATACAAATATTTATTTATATTATTTTCTTTTATAATTGATTTATTATTTACAATTAGTCTTGTTCGATAGATAATCTCAAATATCCCTTGGGAATGATCCATTTAATCAGTTTAAAAAGTGAGGATTTATTTTGTCTCTTACAATCAGATAAGCTTTTAGTTAGAAAAATAATTTATCTAATCCTCTACGTTTGAAGATTTTATTTTTAATGTTAAGTGTGGATTTAAAGTAAATAATGATTGTAAAAGAGAATAAGTATTGGGATGGGAAAAAATAGATGTTGCAGGGTTTACACCTTTTAAAGTCCCTTTAGCCTAGGTCTAGGTGCATTTTGGCGACAAAACAGTCTGCAGAGACTGTTTTGTCACCAGTGTGCACCTAGGCTTGGTCCAAAAAAAAAATTGTTTTTTATAAAATGTCTGTTGCTATCCAGCTTGTACGGCCTAAATTACCAGGCGTTTTTCAGTGAAATTGGCATAAATATTCAGAAAAGTCGTCCTCAGTGCAAAATAAAGGAACTAATTTTAGCTCTAAATTTCGGGATGGTTTCCACTGTAATCGTTTACTCCATTTCTGTCCCTTCGTAACTAGTTCACATAATAAGTAATAAGTGTTAGATTTATTATGAAAACACCAGTCAATTAAGATTCATAATAGAGCAGACATAAGTGCAACAGAAAGTAGATACTATGGAATTAAACCTCACTTTTGAATGTGATCTACATAATGGTAACACTGCAGATTGGTAATACTACCCTATCTTCACCTACATGATTGATTAAGAACATTTTTAACCATCAGAAAATCTAAAATTTCAAATTGATTTAAAGATTTTGTAACTTTGTTTTTTTTTTTAAATAAATAAATAATNTACAATTCAACAGTAGATTTACTTAAGATAGGCCAACTAAAATAAATAACTAACTTACTGACTGATATATGATAGTTTTATAATTGTTATATTGAATAAATGCTTTTAATTTCTCCATTTTAGTTAACTATTTTTGACTCTTCTCTTTTTACAATTAGTATTAACTTTTGACACTCAGATTGGCCAACCTGTAATGAGGAAAAAATAAAGCCACTAGGCCTGTGGGAGGAGCAGATCTGGAGACATTTTTATTTGTCAAGTTGGCCAGGCCTTCTCGAATTCAAAATGCAGTGCTCTAATTGGCTCCTTCCACATTTTCTCCAATTTTTCCGTGATGTTAAAAGTTAATATTAATTGTAAACAGAGTTTTATAGTTATCAACAGGAAATTCTGGTTCTGAATAGTCAAATATTGATTTTGGTTTTTGACTAAAGTGATGCCAATGCACTAAAAAATTTGAATTTTAACTGACTTCCAGTTTTACATATTAAATAAAACAATACGTAGTAAGTAGTTTGGGTTGTTTCCTTATTAAATTATTCTTATTAGGGTAAGTAGGGGGGTAAGTAGGGTCTAAAAAATTGAGTTTAACACATTCCACAGCCCCAGCCTTACATTAAACTACCTTCACAAAACTGTGCCGCAGTTTTTTCCTTACTGCCCTACCTTTGCTTGTTCTTAGCTAAGAATGCACACCTTAACTAAGAATTATTATTTCTGACTTCTAAAGTAGAAATTTAAAAATCATTAAGCACTTTCTTAATCATTTATGATGATAAATATCCAGAGAGTACAGCAGAATACTTAATGTCATTCTTAAACTATTTTTAAGACAAGGAATATCAGAGATATTTAGACTTACTAATCATAAGTCTCATCTTTAAATCAAACCTCAGATTTACTGGTGGTTTAGGCTATTAGTTCTTAGTTCCAATTCTCTTAATAATGTACTAACACATAGTTCTAAGTGTATAACTTACCTCAGAGGTAAATCATTGTTGTAAGTCACCTTTTAGCAATTAAAAGAGAGCTACTTTCTACTCGCTGAAAAATTTAAAATTGATTAATCTTGCTTCAAGATACACAAAATTCTTACATTGATTATCTCTTTTCTTATTAACAATGAGTTACAATACTTTGCCACAATTATCTTCCTGCAGAATGCGGTACATTCCACAAAAAGTCAATTTTTAAAAAATTAGACTTTCAATAATTTACCTCTAAGGTACAGAATACTGAATTAAAAAGGGCTTTTAGATTACGTTTACATTGCCCATTGCTCTTTGCAACCATTATAGGAAGACTCTGGGTCAGTGCCTCAACTTTCTTCAGCAAATTTTAATCTGTTGCTAGAATTTGAGTGGAGCTTATCATTTTTTTTTTTTTTTTTTACTTAGCTACTTTCTAACCAAAAGCCAAATTAAGAGTCCTTCACTTAATGTCAGGAATTACACAGGAATAAAAAATAAAATTAAGTAAAAACCCTAAATACGGGTAACAAAGCTTAATCTAACAACAAATATGCATGCACTTCTATTTCTCATGTTTCTATTGTATATATTATTTATGTTTAATGTGTATATATTTTGTAAAAATGTAGAAAGTTATTCTGATGGTATGGAAGCTACGGTGAAGGTCGCAAAGAATAATCGACAATTACAAACAGAAAATAATCTAAACTTAAAACCAATGGCATCAGGATTAATTAAATGGTAATTTTCATATTGTATTTATTTGAGTTTTAATTTAATTTAATTTTTTTTTTAAGTATAACAAATTAAGAGATTGTGGAAACAATATTTTAGGCACAAGGAATTTGACTGCACGTATATTTAAAATATTTTAATAAATATCACCAAATCAAAAAATTATATTACCAAACATATAACACCAAGGAATAGTCACAAATCTATTGATACTAATTTCTTTAAATATTTAGATTTCTATGGATCTAAATTTTAAATTATTTTATCCAGGTTGTGGTCTGATTTATGTAAATAACAGTTTTATTTCTTTCATATACTTTTTTTTTCTTTTTTCTCTGTGATTTCAAATTTTACCTAATACTTTTTTGATAGGACAAGGAACACAGAGATTAATGTCATGTTTAATTGAATTTTTGTGTTACAAAATCAAATGAAAACCCTTAAATATACTAAGAAAGCAAAAAAGTTACTGACTAAAATCAAGCTAGAATTTTGTATATAAGTTAATCTTTTGTTGCCCTTTAAGAATATGTGGTCAGCTAAGTTGGTCTGCTAGACATAGCTTGGCCAGTGGCTGTTTAAAAAAAGAAAACAGACGGTTATTGAGAGGCCATGTCCCAGACATTTTGGCGGACAATGTGATTTTCATGATCATGAGTACAAAATTAGTTAGTAGACCAAAAATCAAGTCGATGTTAGTTTGTCACTTAATAAATATTTATTAAAATCAAAGTGGTCACATAGGAAGCGGCAAACTACAACTTGAATTTTAGTCTACTCACTATTTTTTTGCTCATGATCATGAAAATCACAGTCAATTAGAAAAAATCATTTAGTCCTGGAGCTAGTATGCATAGAAAGCTGAAGAGCATCAAGTTTATCTTTTGGTGCTCTTTAAGAATATTGGGCCGGCTAAGTTCGTCAACAGATGACTTCTTGGATTTAAAGAAATGTTTGTATAACTAATCTATCTAGAGACAAACTGACATCAACTTGAATTTTGGTCTACTAACTAATTTTGTTCTCGGAATCATAAAAATCACTTGGTTCACTAAAATGAATACCGTAAAATCTCGCGTATAATACGCACCCGTGTATAATACGCAGGCAAAATTTTGACTTTAATTTGGGGAAAATTAAATATTCGCGTATAATACGCACCCGACTTTTCCGTCAAATTTTAGGAAAAAAATTGTTTATAATACGTAACTAGAATGATATATTTTGCACATATTACTTGTAATTTCCAATATTTATTACGTAATATATTTACTTGCAAGGTCAGATGGCTAATAAGGTGTCTATTTTATAAGAAAACTGGGTGCTTTTTTATAAATAAGATAAATTAGTAGAAGGTAGGGATGTCGATAGATCGATAGCACTATCGATACTATCGATAGTTGTTGCTATCGATAGTGCAATCGTAATAGTAAGCCAACTATCGATTGTCCCCCCCCCCTTGCGAANAAAGCCAAATTAAGAGTCCTTCACTTAATGTCAGGAATTACACAGGAATAAAAAATAAAATTAAGTAAAAACCCTAAATACGGGTAACAAAGCTTAATCTAACAACAAATATGCATGCACTTCTATTTCTCATGTTTCTATTGTATATATTATTTATGTTTAATGTGTATATATTTTGTAAAAATGTAGAAAGTTATTCTGATGGTATGGAAGCTACGGTGAAGGTCGCAAAGAATAATCGACAATTACAAACAGAAAATAATCTAAACTTAAAACCAATGGCATCAGGATTAATTAAATGGTAATTTTCATATTGTATTTATTTGAGTTTTAATTTAATTTAATTTTTTTTTTAAGTATAACAAATTAAGAGATTGTGGAAACAATATTTTAGGCACAAGGAATTTGACTGCACGTATATTTAAAATATTTTAATAAATATCACCAAATCAAAAAATTATATTACCAAACATATAACACCAAGGAATAGTCACAAATCTATTGATACTAATTTCTTTAAATATTTAGATTTCTATGGATCTAAATTTTAAATTATTTTATCGTTTTATTATTAATTTTTAGAGTCTTAGAGCCAAATTAATTTTAATTATCGCATTATAAGTTTATAGTTTACTTTGTAAAGTCAGTTGTTTTTATCCTATTTCAATAACATAATAATTAAATAAGGTTAACCATATATTATATATTTTGCTCATTTAAATATATATATACAATTTTTTTTTTTTGTGGGGGTCTCTATTTTAGTGACTCACGGCGGTACCGGTTTTTGAGATAAACAAAAAATTATCTTCTATCTACTTTTATCAATGACTTTGATCATCTAACGAAATAAAATAACAAACTACTATGATGATAACAAGTCTTTCTGTCTAAAAAAAAAAAAAGAGAATAGAAATAAGTATGGTAAAACCAAAATATATACGATGAGATACATAAAATCAGTTTTGTTAAAAAAAAAAGTATGTTTACCTTTGTTTTTTATTATTTTTCAATTATTAAGGTAAAATTTAAGTTGAAAAACAAAGTATTTTTTTTTCACTCGTGTATAATACGCACCCCTATTTTGGAAGGAAAAAAGAGGTAAAAAAAGTGCGTATTATACGCGAGATTTTACTGTAGCTCTTTATTTTTTTACTGCCTATAGCCAAGTTATGTTCCGCAGATAAATTTACCGAACCCCATACTCTTAAAGTATCATTAAATATATAAAAATTTCCTTGAATATTTTTTATTATAAACGGTCTATTGGTATATTTTAAACTTTAATAATAATTACCCTTTCACTGTCAACATAGTCAGCTATAAATATAGCGGTAAATAAGCGAAATAACATTAACGTCTAAATATAATTAAAGATGTACTTGTTGCAAGTAATCGAAGTCAGGACAATCTACAAGGGGGAGAAAGGAGTGACAATAGGTAAAGTAACTAGTTTCAATTGTGCTTACTTACTTATCAAATAATAGAACTAACAGAATAGGAACTCCCCTGTTCTAGAAGGCAGCAACCATATTTTGATTAAAATAGAATGTTTATAACAGCCACAATTCTAACATTCTAAACACTAATAAAGCTTTAGTGATAGCAAAAAGCTAATTCCAATATTTCTAAAACGGAGTAACAACAGCATTTAATAAGCAGTCGAACGGGACTAAAACCCAAAAGAAAAACAAACAGCATTTACTCCTTTTTACCCTGAATTTTGAGGTAAAAAAAATGAAATTATTACAAATTAATTTTAGTGTGCTCTGTTTAAGAAATGAAAGTCACCTAAATAATATTTTCCTAGTAGTAGTAGTAGTAGTTAGTAGATTCTAGTACTAGAACTCGATAGGTAAGATAAACCACATTTTCAGACCTTGTAATTAGGTCTCATTTCAGTCCCTGTGGTGGAGAGTTCCAGCCACTTCACAAATGTTCAGCCGAAGCAACTATGTCATTAGCAGAGACGGGACGTATATGACTTTTATTTTTCCATTTCATGACCTTTATTTTATGACTTTTATTATCATGTTTTATGACCTCTATTTTAGAAAATCGGCTGTTTTATGACGTTTTATCCAAAAGTATGACGTTTATTTTCACTGTGAAATTTAGCCGCCACATTTTTATTTTTTATGAAGCGTTTCGTTAGCCGCCATATTGGAAAAAGACCTTTAGACGTTGGCAGATGAGATGGGAGCAAATTTCATGCATGACACGTCATTTGCTTTTCTTCCACCCCTTAGGCAATTTCCCAACTTCTTTGCCCTTCAGTCGGGCAGCTATCCCTGTGCGAGTTCTCACCCAGGATTCCTTAAGAGAAGAGAACAATAGTCAACTTTCCTTTCACCTTTTCCCCCACTCCTCCAACCCGATCGGTAGTGCAAAGGGTCTTGATTTTTTTGACGCTGTTTGGAAATAGCATATCCTGTTTTTGCAGACCTTCTATTATGTCAGGAAATGTCCCAAAGCTCATTCTGATACGAGTAGAATCAATCAAGAAACTAGTTACACAAGTAAAATTAATCAAGACATAAGTTACACGAGTAACAAATCAAATGAGCAATTAAACATTCTACTCCTCTACCAAGAATATATACAAAATCTTAAGTTCTGAAACAGCCAATCAGGAAATTGTCCAACCCAATGGGTTTACTATTTGCCGTTTGGAGACTCTATCTTGAACTTCCAAAATTCTAATTGGAGAAGTTTTTCTAAGGAGCTCTTGTTTGGAATTAGGGATGACCATCGGTGCCTCTCTGGTTGTAGGTCGTAGGTATGCATATAAGCGCATTAGTTAAGTCCGAAAGTGGTCAGGAAATTAACAGCCCAGGCCTTTCATTAAGCCAGTGTACGGGTTTTTTGTTCGAACTGCACTTTTACCTGGAACCGGACCATGAATGTTTAATTTAAAACATTGCTTTTACAAAAAGAAGAAGAAAAAAAAACCTTTTTGCTAAACATTTGACAAAAAAGGCCATTCTATGACGTTTATTCCAAGAAACCCCCATTTTATAACGTTTATGCGTAAAATGGCTATTTTATGACAAAATCATATGACTATGATGTTTATGACTTTTTCCCGTCTCTGGTCATTAGTAAGCAATGTAGATTAGAGAATCAAAGCATGGAGTCATCATACCCACAACCCGATCTTAACTCACAGATACAATCAGAGCACTATGACAATCTCCTTAAGGGGTTAACCTCATCCTGACCCGCTCTCCATTCATAGATGTAACTCAGAGCAGCAAGGGATAGGATTGAACCCATGACCTTGTGTATTAACCTGTATTTACTGATAGCCAAGTAGATGGGACATGCACCACTATCCCCACTGGCTATCCTAAGATTTACCGAAGTCTGATGATATCAACACTCTGATCCTTGTCTGTTTGAAAGCAAGACTTATACTCATTTTACAATTGAAGGGTACACGGGAAAAAGGATGAGAGTCACATTTTTGACAAAATTGAGTTAGGAACACCATCTTGTAGCTCAAGGAGTGCACTATCAGTACTACAATCCTCATTTTAAAGAAACTATTAAAACCTACCCAAATGTGTCTTTAATTATAACACCACTAATAGCTTTTCCAGGAGTCTGTAAACTTTGATTTCATTTTTCTCAAAATACAAAAAAAGTGACTATTATCATTTCTCCCGTGTACCCTTCAATTACTATTTACTCTGGCAGTATGAGGAAATTAAAAAACAAAATGGAAATGGAGCCAATAAAACAAAAAGGCAGTGGTGGCGTGTTATTAAGGGCAGGTGGGGCTAAGCTCCACCAACTTATTTAAAGAAAAGAACTATTTAGTTGTCAACACAAATTGTCGCTGCCGGGATCGCAGCTTTGATACCGGCAGGCGTGAAACTTTAAAAACTACAAAGAAAAACCAACGCTTTTGTAACTGATGAGTTATACTTTATACTCAACGTAACTTAACATACATTGGCTTTCTCTCAAAAATACTTTTCACATGTCGCATAGAAACAATACAAAACAATTCAAGATGACAATTGACAGTTTGGTAACAAAAAATAACTAAAATCAAACATCGCTGTTCCTACAGCGACACAAATAAATAGATGTATAGTTTTAGTGTACATAAAGTACAATCATATGAAGATCCAGATCGTTTTAAAGTGGCCAGGCTGAGGGCAATACCCAAGGTTGCCCCAATAAGTGAATGCCGAGGGTGTAGGGCAAGAGCTCCCTCGCTCACCCCCCACTCCCAGCTAGAATTGCCGAGATAGGAACAGCGCTGGGGCAACACCCGAGCCAATCAACTAAACAGCGAAAAAATATTTGTCTAGCCGAAGAGAGTCGAATCTCACTCGGGAATCATTCTGTTTCCCTTTACAGTCTACCTTTACCAATTACACAAATACTTGTTGTACTCTACAACAAATTCAGTCACGCACTACTCTACCTCTACTTATTACGTTAAACAAGATAATAGATTATAAGATTTCTTATTAAATGGAACAATAATTTGTAAAGTTCAGTGTTTTTATTATCTAGTCCTCTTTAATTATTATGAAACAACATAAAGACATCTTAAATAACGAATTTAATCTTTCACGAAATAAAGTAATAATATGTAATAAGATTGCTTTTATTAGATATTTTAAAGCAGATTCCATTTTATGTGCTGCATTATTATTATTATATTTTTCATACTGCCAATTATTATTATTATTATTAGATGATTATGATAAATAATAGTTTTATTTTTTTTTAATACCTTCTTTCCATATTTGATTAAAAAAAATAGTTGTGTTGAAAGAATAATAAATCAAAACATCACAAGAAAAGTGTTTAATAATAATAATTTAATGTTTATATTTTAAACTACTGGGAATTCTTTAAATACGTGGTGTCAAGCAAAAGAGTTTTTTATACTCAATACCAATTAAATTATATTTCAATTTAATTAATGGTTTTATTGTATTTTATTCTAGAATTATAATTACTAGTTGTGTGTAATATGTGATCCATTTCAATCACTCTTAGGTTTACATGATAATATTGTGCTAGCCCACCCTGTTAAATAGGTCACGTGCCGCCACTGGAAGGGAGCCAATGAGAGCACGCAATTTTGAATTCTAGAAGGTTAGGCCAACTATTCAAACTAAAATGTCATTCGTCCTCCCCTCTAGCAGGCCTAGTGGCTTTATTTTTCAATCGTATAGGTTAGCCAACGAAAACCATCAGAGTAAATACTCATTGTAAAATGAGCATAATATCTTTCACTAAGATATTTGTCTAATTTTTCTGGAAGAATCAAAGTTCTCTAAGAATTTTCATGAAGCAATTCTTCCAGCAAAAATCTGACATGTTAGTGAAAGATATTAGAAAGACTCCCAGTTCAGTATGTTATTTAAATGTATGAGAACTTTTACATTGTAAACTAACTCGAACCAAAATTATTATAAGACAACTCATACTTTCATAACATGAAATATTCAATTAAAATTAAAATAATCTTACCAGAAACAAATCCCAATCCAGTGAAATGATGAATAATCTTAATCCTGTAACTGATACAGCAACATTTATTTGAGCAAACAGGGTTGCAAAAAGATGAATGATTAAAAAAAAAAAAAAATCTTAACATAGACTTAAGAATCATAAATTATTTAATAATGATTTTTTTATTTCTTTAAGATAGTTAAGGCACTCCGAGAACAAACAACAAGGTTTATTTCCCAGAATGTAAAATATGCTCATAAAAAAGGACACTTATTTTAAAGTTTATTTGTTCTATTGTTTAAATTGCTAAAAAAAAAAACTCCCAGAATTTAACTTGTATTAAAATTAAAATGTATTTATCTCAAAGTTAATATTTGTTATTTTTTTTTTTTTGCAGGATGTCTATGATAATGTCTATACCATCACTCACAATGAAAATTCCAAGATTCTTTATGGGAATAGGATAACGTTTATCCATAGTCAGAAAAGAAGAATTAAATTCAACAAAATTCAAGAAATGTCTCATATCTCAAAATTTATTTATTATAGAATGTAAATGAGTAACCATAGAAATAAATAAGAAAAAAAAAACTGTTCCCCAAGGGGCTAATTAATTAAATCCAAGTTTTTTATTGTACATATACATTTCATTTTTTTACTGTGATTGAAATTGTTCAAAAAAATATTTATTGATTAAATTATATAGATAATTTTAAGGGAAACAAAATTACACACACAGTGTAACACTTCAATACAATATATTTCATAGAAATACTAAAACATAATAAAATCTATTACTTTTTTACAGAATAAGCTTTAAATTTAAATTAAGAGGAAATATGAGATTTAGATTATTCAAGGGAATAAAGTCCTTGAAATATACACCTGTTTCCAAACTTGAGTTTTTTTCCTCACAATTGATCAAAATAATTATGGTTACATATAGTGATTGCAGAAAAGACTAACGTGTCCAATAAGGATGTAAACTAAATAAGACCATAATTGAATCATTATGGGTAAAAGATTTAAGGCTACAGCACTTAAAACCAATCTTTACCACATCTAACACCACTTTTTCAACTTAATGTTTGTTCTTCACTAATGATCAAAATTTTATTTGGAGATAGTGACTGCAACAAAGACTAGCCTGTCCAACCAGGCAGTCAAATAAATGAATAAATAACAACACCAAATGTGGAAAAACATGGTCAAAAGATTTAAGGCAACAGTTACCTAAAACTGAAATTCCACTTCAGCAAAAACACCACTATTCCATCTTTTAATGTGTTCTTCATTAGTGAACGAGACAATAGTTACAAAAATATTATGGTCTTTATAGGAATTACCCACTTTATCTGGTTAACAAAACCTTGAGGACAACAGAATTGAGGCTATATAGTTGTTATCACCACTACTCCAACTTGAAGAAACTTGTTCCTCCATGATAAAACAAATTAATAACAATGTAGTCAAAGGAATGGCTGTAATGGAAGTGATCGGGAAGTCATATAAATAACAAAACTGTAAAGGGGGCTACACAACTTCTGATTACCAAAGAAGTTTGTCTCATGTGACTTTATGTCTGAGCAATTGCGTGAACTGCGCAGTTTGGACAGGTTTTCTCGCAGATAAAAAGTCTGCGCATACAAACTTTCTTTTGCAACGATTTTGTAAATTTTATAAGAAAACTCTTAGAACCAAAAGAAGACAAAACTGAAAATCAATCAGTCCATACCCTACACACCTTCAGTTCAGATAAACAAATGGATTTTCAAGCAGTTATTTACGACAGAAAACTGCACAGATAAACTGAAGGTGTGTAGCCCCCTTAAGAGGACTAGTTCCAACAAAATCTTCTACAACATAATCCCAACAATCACCACCTTAATGCAATTCAGTACTCATCCTCCCCATTAAAGACAATACTGTTGGTTTCACAAAGAACATTAGATTTAAATAAAGGCTCAAAAATCCTGATGCCATTTAATGTTAGTAAAAATAAAATAAAATAATTTGTTAATTTTTAGATAATTTAAATTTCATTGTGTTTAATTTATTTTTCTTTAACTTATATTTGCTTTAAACCATTACTTCCTTTTTTTAAAAGAAATAATTTAATGAAAGTAATGACATAAAAAAATTGTTTAAAAAACTTCTGAACTGCAAAATGTTTTATTCTTATTTAATTGTCCGCTAAATATTTTTGTAAATGTAATAATAATCTTGGGAAAAACACAATTCCTTATAGCAGTGATTAGATAGCTAGTTTTAAACACATATTGATTTTTCAATTTTTCAACACCCAAAGAAACTGATTATAAATGTAAGAAATAAACATGAATTAAAAATGTTAATGTCAATTGAGTATTTTAAATGGCAAATTATTACTTTACACACAATGCTGAGGCCACACAGAAAGCTATCTATGTTGCTATGAAAGTATGAAAAATAGCTTTCTATACTGACAATGGAAGTGGCCACACAGAATTGCGAACGTTATTTGATGTTTAGCTAAGTTATTAAGTTTCCCCGGATTATTCAATTTTAGGCTATTTCTTAGCGACGTTTCATGTATGGTACAAATGGGCATGTGCACTAGACTCTTTAAGGCAACAGAAAAAACACATGTTTTTGACCAGAAACTTACTTACCCCAAAGAAACAGCTAACTTTTCCTTTGCCGAAATGCTTTCTCTGAAATTTAGTTCTTTTTTCAATATGTATTATTTTTATTAATGGACAAAAGTTGATCAAAGATACACATTTGAAAATATTCAATAAATTCATCATTATCTTTCATTCATCATTTTTATCTTCATGTAACGGTATAAGATGATGAAATTCACCAAACTTTTTCCATTCAGCATATAGCGAAGATAGCATACAAATAATATGTAGTGTACATAGTGTAGTTTTCTGTCTGGCCTTATCATAAAGCTACATAAACCATAATGAAGACATTAATGGTTTATATTATATAGCTTAGACCATGACATTAGTGGTAAATTGTCCCAACAATCAACCTCTTTGAATGCCCCAAATAAACAATCAGAATTCTCAACCACTAAGACATTTATTATTTAAATAATTTTAAATATTATATATTAAACAAACAGTCTGACGCCTGGAAAATATCTGAATAAATATATACTTAATTATTTATTTTAAAGTAAATATAAACTGATATAAATAGTACTCACAATTCACAAATCAATTTTTTAAGCTATGAAAATATCAACTTTGTGATACTCATAAAATAAGTAAGAATAATTCATCATACATTTTTATTAATTAAATTTACATTTATGAAATTAAGTTTTTTTGTTTATTGTAATCAATGTTTTCTGTATATCTTTGTAACTATTTTTTTTTTTTTTCTTTTCATGTGAAATAAATTATTTTTTTAATTTCTTTTAAATACCATTCATCAAAAGATTAAGTTATTACTGGACAGGGAATGGGCCCATTAATTTATCTACTCTATGTGATCTACAGGGTGAACCATTTCTCACCAACATTCTGTGTATGTGCGGTAAATTGCAAATAGAGTGCGGGACTCTCAGAGAAGTAGACTGTAGGATGTGTGAGTAAGAAAAGTTACTTACCAATTTTGGTGACGGTTGAAAAGTGGAAGAGTAGCTAGATAGAAGATAGGTAGAATAATATATATGTAAGATACAGATATAATGAAAAGATAGGTGAGTAGGNTACACCCGAAGACTCAGGCCTCTTTGGTGAGCCCATCGAACAAACCCAGGTTAGGGACCGAAATCTTCACACTTGTGTGAAGATGTGGTCGGTAACCATGACTCCCCTCCTGGTTGTACAACAACCAAGAGTTTCACCATCATGGTTTCCAGGCTGAAACCTGGTGGCGCCACTCTTACGAGGAGCTTCCCATTTGTTTAAACAATGCTGGGTGGACATTGAGCAGTGGGCCCGGTCCAGGAATCGAACCCAGAGCTGTAATCACCTTCTGACCCGGCTCCATGCTGCTTAACTTGCCTTATCGCAAGGCAAGCGCTCTAGCCTCCGAGCCACCCAGGCCCTCAGCATAGCACCTTAACATTGAGCAGTTAAGCTGCTAGGTAGCAGCCACACAGCAGCTAAAATGTTATTCTATTATGAACTTGCAATTAAATAAATCTTGAAGGAGGGGCTATTGTTATTTCTTTTGTATTCAATACCACTACTGCAAAGACCCAGATCAGTGGCGGCAGTAAGATATTGGGGGCCCTCTATTTCCCTTCCAGGGGTCCCCCCGCACCGGGGGGTCTGTGGGGCCCTTAACGCCGCCACTGCCCCAGGTGCTGCTGCAAGGCCATGAGAAACAACAACATAAATTAAACAAAATAATGTTGCTTATATTTAGAATTTTTATTGCTAATAAATTAAAATAAACAATAATAGATATACACATATATTTTTATATTATTTACAATGAAAATAAATTAAAAATATAAATTTGAAAGTCGGGTGTATATGATCAAATTGTCAAACACCCTTATAAAACAATAAATAAATACATATAAATTTAGAAGTAAAATAATAATAGGAAAATAACTGCACTTATTAACAGTCATTAAATTTTGTACACAAATTTTTATAAAAAAAAATAAAAATAAAAATTTATTGTTCTAAAAAAAACCCTCGAAAGTTACTTTACTATACGGTCATAATGTATTATCAACAGATTAATTTTTGTTACTGTACTTTATAAAAGTAGTGTGATCATGAGGTCTAAGACTATGTGTGAATAAACAATAAATTCATCTATTTAAAGTGATTTTTTTCACCAAGATTATGAGAGGATATTTGATTAATTAAACTCAGAAAGGCGATCAAGTTTATTGTCAATATACCTTAATATTAATAATGAATACTGACTGATCTTGAATCTTGACCCGTTCATCAGGTAATAACTGAACCAGGGTAACGGGAGTTTCAGTAGGGTAGTAACTGAACCAGTTAAAGTAGTAATCTAACATCTGTCTAAGTAGTCATCATTATATTGGCCCATCAACTCTCTCAGTTGTCTTACGTGGTTTAAAATACTGGCCATCATCACTGTAGAAACCATTTTCAGTGTGAACACCAAACAAAGATTGGGATCCCTAGGAATTCATCCCGAGAACACATTTGTTAAAAAGGCAAGTGTAACAGGAAGGCAAGTGTAACAGGAAGGCAAGGCTAGAATATTCTAGGGAAGAGACAAATTTGTGTCAATTTTTGCTATCCTCCACCAGTAATCTATCAGATCCTGATGCACAGAGTCTGATCTTAGCTCTGGATGTGTACTCTTCTTACAACCATAACAAACATATAACCATACTAATAAACATGATATATTATACCAAATCAAATCAGTTTGTGAAATGCACAAGACCATCTCACTAACTAAAGAGGTCTGTAATAAATATTAAATATGTTGTTTCCAATTTTTTGCTCTGAGAGTTAATAAATATGTATATACTCACGCCATTATACTGTTATTCTGGCAGCATGGGAAAATTGAATAAAAAATTCAGGGGAGCCAATCAGAGCTCTACATTCTGGCGGGTAGTAGGTCAGGCCAACTATGCAAACAAAAATATCACTGGATAACCGCCTAGTGGTTTTATTTTTTCCCTCACATAGGTTGGCCAATCTGAGCTGTCAGGCACACTTGCTCATAATGACAACTGAAGGTGACCAGGGCATGAAGATGTAATTTTAAATTATGGCATCATTTAGACTAGTATAGTACAAAATAGTCTGTCAATTAGTATGGCACATAGCTCCCTTGCATCTTTTTGTGTACTATAATAATGTTATACGTTTACAACCCGTAATTGCCTAATTTATTTAATCACTTCCTTTTGCTTCCAATAAATTAGGCAATAAGGGTTTGTAAAAGTAAAACATCACTAAATTATGCAGTAGGACACGAGGAAGCTATGTGCCACACTAATTGGCAGTCTACTTCTGACAAAATTTGATCACTTTAATAACAATTATTGAGCGCAGACGGTTGAAATTATTATAGAACCATAAGTGGGCTACATTTAACAAACCATTAAAATTTATTAAAAATCAGCTGAGTATTTTTAAAGATAAACATGTTAATAAAAAAAAAGGTGAGACTGCTGAAGAGAAACCAATCGGTACAGAAGGTACCCAGGCTTGAGGAGTAGCTTTTAATATTTGTTGGTTCACAAAAGTGTAGGATAGAGCAATATGGGACAAAATGTTCCCTGATTTGTTGCTTTTCAGTCTTAAGGAAAAAATAAAACGCTCTCTTTTGCGATATTTCGACCCCTCCTTGGGTTCTCAAGCTAAAAGTTCCCTGATGTCTAAAACAGATTTCTGTCTTGGAATTTTTGAATGTGGAGATATAAAAATTGTTCAATCTTCAGAAATATCACAATGCTTCTGTTACCTTCGGTAAGCTCGGACGCAAAATTGTTTCTTTCATTATAACCGATGTTTTAGGGACAAAAAAGTTATGATTGACACCTAAAGAGGTAACACATATTCCATTTAAAGACCACATTAAAAGATGTTTGAAGTAGCCAATAAGTCCATCAGCAACTACAGTTAATAGGAACATTAAAATGATAATATAAACATTATTATCAGGATCTAAATACATTCAGAAATAATTTCTGCAATAAATTATTCTCGAAGCAACAAGGCACCATTTTTTATTGCAACTTAAGTAGTTGAATGAGACCAATCTTGTAATTTTATTTTGTTAAAAGTGTTTAAAAAAAGAGATATTTTATTACAAAATTTTAAGGAATGAGCTCAATACATCAACTCTCAGAGCTAATCCTCAAAAAACCAATGCAAACAATGCCTATGTGAGGAGAGATACTTTCCAAATAAGCAATCCTATCACTAGATCTATGGCTGGTATATCCATCTTTTAATAACCACAGTACTTGTTCAAGTCATAAAAAAAAATTATTTTATTACAAATAAAATCTTCAAACAAAATCAAGATCTTTAACAAATTAAATATGTTTATGACAAACTAATAAAAACCACAAATCACACTATGCAAGAAATAAAAAGTAACAAAACAATATTGTCACCACAATTTTATATTAATAAACAAACGCGTTTCGACATTTATATCATCTTCAGTGTAAGAAAGTTGTTTTTGCTCCAGAAGGGAGAAAACATTAACTTTCCACCCTAGTTTATAGGGAGGAAAGGATTAAAGGATCCCATTACAGCCTATTTGTGAAAATTGTGGCAGAAAGTAGAAATAGTGGAGGAGAGTAAAAATCGTGGTGGAAAGTAACAGTAGAGCCAACTTATTATTCTTTAAAAATCAGTGCTGCCTGTTTTGTAACTACAACTCGACTGGTTACAGCTTTTTTTTTTAAATATTAGAGTTCAAATAACACGTAATTTTGATTGCCGTGACACTTTAATCGTCATTTTAAAATGTCGTATGACTTCATAAATGAGTTTAAACGAGACACAAAAAAGAGGTAGGTTACGTCTTATCAGGTTATATTTATGTTTTTTTATTTTGTTTTCTCGTATTTCAGAGATAAACATTTTTACTATAAGATGTTATAAAACTTTTTTAGTATTTTTAAAAGTCATTGTTAAAATTAAAGGTATAAACATTTGTAAATTTAGTTATTAATACCTAAATAAATAGATAAATCGAAATCTTAGGATTTATTTGTGTTGATTTTCTCCCTTCTAGTGGAAAACTCTTGTACGTACCACCAGAGCAAAAAGTCATAGTACCCTCACTATAATTAACTCCCTCGGCTACGCCTCGGGATTTAAACAGTATGGTTCCTCGGCTACGCCTCAGGAACCAACCAAAACGCACAGGGTGTAATGACTTTCGTTTCCTCCCTTGGTGCGTTAATAACTATTTCACTCACTATGTTAATACTTACACTGAAGATGATATAAATGTCGAAATGCGTATGTTTATTACTATAAAATTGCGGTGACAATATTGTAGTGTTACTTTTTATAAATCTCTCTAGTCATTATCATGAAGTGGTATCACAAAATGCTCAGTCAAAACAACCCATTATTTACTACACAAGAAAATCAATAAAATAACATTTACTCGCATTTGATCAAAATATATTTTAATTTTTTACTTTTATACATGTTATTTATAAAGTAACTTTCAATTCACCCTAAATAAAATAGAATAATTGTATTACATATCATTCATATCTATTTACAATATATACAAATTGAATATAATTGCATTTACAAAAAAAGGTGATGTTGATTTTATGTTATAATTATACCAATTATTTTAATTAAAATTAATTTAATTTTTTTAAAGTCTAGTATAAACATACTTTTTCCTTTTCCTCACTACTAATAGTAGGAAAAGTATTGTTTTCACAAAAAAAAAAAATTTTTTTGATAG
>KZ651295.1:289302-304037 GCA_001010745.2 Gerris buenoi
TAAAAAAAAAAGAAAATAGAAGAAATAAACGAATAAACAATTATGGATGTTCATGTAATTGTATATACTACATCATGTGTATTTATAGAAAAATGTATTTCTATCTGATGGTCATAATGACCTCATTACCCCTAGGGGGTGCCTCGGCAAGTGCCGATTTGCCATTAAAAAAAAAATAAAAGACCGCTTATTATTTTATTTACTTATTTTTATTTTATTTATTTATTTTTTTTTTCATTGTTTACATAAAGAGAAATCATGTTATTTTAGAGGATATATTTTGATTTGATATATTTTGTTAACGCTAACTTTAATGGCAATAAAAGGCTTTCTTTCTTATGTAGGGAGGGAAAATATCAGGAAAGAATTCCATTCAATTCTCTAAAAGACTTTAGATATTTTACAACAATAGGCCAAGCTTGAATTATCTAGTAGATAGACCGCAGGGGGGATGTCAATGTTTCTATACTATACCATTAATCTGTTGTAACTCAATAATGGTAAATGGAGTTTAGGACGTAGCATTAATGTTAGAGGAATTTAACTATAGACCCTAGGGAGTGTCAAATAGATTATCACTGAGTGCTCATGGAAAATATTTAAATTTGTTTTTCCTGTTCTAAAAACTATATTGGAAATTTACTCCTGATATTTAGTAATACATCATTAAAAGCTTTTTTTTTAATTTCATATTTACCTTTCTAAAAAGATTGAATTTATACTTAGAAGGACTGCAAGGAGGACTAGATGGAGTCATTCGTAGCGGAGTACTATGATTCCTTGTTTTAAGAGGCGACCTCTCCCAAGTACTTTTCTCCAACTAAAAAAAAAAAATAATAATAATAAAAATAAATTGTTTACTGAAAAGAATAAAAAAAGTATTAAAATGCCGTGTATTATTATTAGTTTAGAGTATTAAAAGGCTTTATTTGCAGTATTGTAATAAATAACATAATCTTACCGCATTCAAGTTCTCTTTAGAAGATTTTCTGAGAGCGACATTGTTAAGCCACCTTTCCCTTGTGGCTTTATTCTGAGTAATAGCTTTGTACCATGTTTTAGACACCATAGTCATTGTAGTGATATCGCTGTCTGGAAGGTAGGAGAATATCAGATCGAGAACATGCTCAAAGTTAGAGGAAACAGTAAACCGATAGATGAAGTCAGTACGGGAGTGTATTAAGTCTGCACATGGTTGGAATGTAGGCCTCCAGAAATTGAAATCGCATGATTGTTTGGGATAAGATGAATTGGTACATGGCAAATCCCTGGATCTCAATATCTAAAATAACATAACAGAGAATAATAATTTTAAATATTATTCATGCACAGGCACCAAAAACAAAATAAAAGCAGGGTGATAAGTACAATCATAGACTCCTTGGCACAGACTGTCCAAGCAAATCTGATATAGATAAGGCAAGATGCAAAATTATATGAAATTTTACAGGGTATCGGAAAAGTGTCACATCAAATTTGAGTGTAGAATATGGAATGAACAAGTAATAGGTAGGGGCATTCTTCTTTAATGGTTCTGTCCCAGGTGATTAACAATTTGTATATGATGATGGGATGCCAAGCAGGTAAAACTTAGGTCCTCCGCACATGGAGCAACTCAAAACAAACTGATTACAAACTCAAATCGCCAACCAGTTGACTATGAGTTTCAACCTGTGTAATTGAATGGGACACCGCACACAGAGCATATCATTACAAACTGGGTTTGCTTTCTGTCAACTCAAAAATGACTGGAGTTTCCAGTTGAGTTTGTTTGGAGTTGCTCCATGTGCGGAGGGCCTTAATTAGAAACTTCTCAACCACATTCTGACTGAGAGTGCTAATGCAAGAACTTCGTTCGGAATTTCTATTGTAGCTAATGTATTTTCCAACTTAAGGGTAAGTGTCCATCTGAGACTAAATCTCGAGAGCTAGTCTCGAGATTAGACTCAGAACCTTGTCCACTTGAGAGCAACTTCAGGCTCTCTCGAGTCTCGGAGAGTCGGCGAGTCTCCGAGACTAGTCTCAGCCCCATGTCCACTAGCGATTTCAATCTCGAGAGCGAGTCTCCATACTAAAAAGTCTCAGATGGACACTTACCCTAAGAACCTTCAAATTAAGGCATTCTAGAATATTATTCATAATATATCATTCATAATATATTATTCAAAATTCAAAATATTTCATTCAATATAACATGGAGATAAAAATTTAGTTTGGAGTATTTTTCAAGACTAGACCCATAATTCGTCAACTGTTGAGGTATTAAAACAGTTTGATGAAAGGAAGAACGGCAGGCAAGAAGTTGTGATTAATTAAAAGAATATATTATTGTCTGATTTGTCCCAAGTTTTTAATGAAAATTAACAGTCCCACAAAAGAACCTAATATTTTATAGGACTTATAAATACTTTTTTTTAAAGAAATTTAACTAAAGAGGTACATATGCTAGTCAATTTTATTTTTTTAAAAAACCAAAATATTTACCTTAGGTTGGGTAGGGCTGTCAACAGGAAGTGAGATAGCAGCCTCGGGGGTTTCAGGTAATAATGGAGTATCCTTCTCCCAATCGTCCCATTCCTTTGAGCAGCATCCACCGCAAAATGAATTTTTACCTCTAAACAAATATGATAGGATTAGAAAATTAATCATAAACAAAATAACAATAATATATTTTAACACTTAAAACAGCTGTAAAATAAATACAGGGATGCATTAAATAGGATAATGCTTTTTGAATTTTCATTCATTCAAGAAGCTTAAAGGAGAAATAATCGCAGAAAGGATGAGGATGTACAGTATTTAAAAGGCTCATCTAAGATACTGAAAATTACTTTCTTATAGCAAATCAATCAATAACCAAATATTAGAATATCTAATGTGTATAAGTAAATATTAAAACAGCTAGTGATGGTTTAGATTTATCAATCCAAAAAAATATATATATTATTTTGTTTTGTCAGGAAAGCAGCTTTTTACATTTCATGGAAAAAATGTTAACAAAATTTAGACTTGTAGAGTTAAACTGCTCTCACTTCAAATCTTGTCTAAGATTAATTATCTGAATAACTAAATACTTAGAGGATGTCTTTAACATAGAACTAAAGTTTGATTAAAACCAAAAGACCAAGATACAATTATGATATTCAGTAATAAGAACCAATCCAATATTAGATATTGCAGTCAATATACATTAAAATTGAACTTGTAAAATTACCTGATAAAGTAACAACAAAACTAAATAAAAAATGTTTCTACGGAAAAATAATTGTACGTTTTTTTTAATAAAAAACTTACGTATTGTTAAAACATTTATCCTGGTGTGACTAAAATATAAAAAAACAAACAAATATTTAAAAATTTATTGATTTTTAATATTACTAAATAATATTACAGTAAGAATTTGTAGTTAAGGGGATGGTTGTAACACCATTTCTTGTTTATCTAGCTTTCAAGGTACCATAAATAAGTTTTAATTTCAATTTAAATCATTTTCTCAACAAAGGGCATAAGTAGCAGAGAAGATAAAAAGTATTTTATTTTACCCTTTAATGCTTTTCATTAAGAAGTTAAAAATGCTTTAAACAAATTTAATCTAACTTCTAATTAGATTTATAAGTGCAAAATCTACCAATTGAGTACTTTATTATAAGCGTTAATTCTCGGTCTAGTTTAATGTCATAAATATTGTCTTGCTAAACTTGTAGAAATATTGAAAGCTTTTTATTCGGGACTAGTTATTGGTTACGGCAGAGAAAGATCATTCTCCTGCGTAGCTTAGTTTGTTAGAGCGTCTATACTGGAAATATAGGAGGCCCATGGTTCAAGTCCTCGCGCTGGAGTCTATTTTTCTCTTTTTGTCTCTCAGTGTTAATAATAATTATAATTTGATTTAAAAAAAAATATATGTTTGTAAAAACCTACCTAGGAGTTTCAACGAAGCCCTCATCGGTAGATTCATGGACCCAGCTTGTACCAAGAGTAGACTGACTAAAACTAGGAGTAGTAGTAGTATAGCCAGAATCCTCTTGATACTTCCGCTTCGGTGACCTCTTTGCCTCTCTCCTGGATGCACTCCAAACCTGATCCATCGGAGAAGTTTCAAGTAAGTTTTCGTCTTCCATCTAAAAAATAATTATTATTTGCTATCATTATCAGTAAATTCCCATCTAAAACAGTATTTTGTTTGGTTAACAAACTGATCAATTGTACTAATCTGGTCTAAACAATGTAATTTTTTTGAAGACTGTGTCTAAAAAGAAGTCAATTCAATTTAGATTCCACAGCTAGATTTTGATTTCTGCAATGTATCATGAACATACTTAACTGGCTCGTGTAGAGCTAGGCTGCAAATTTATATAACTATGTTAGGAGAAATGTTTTATAAGTACAGTAAAGAGCATAAAAGCTATATCTAGAGAGTTTGTGTTATCTTATCACTATAGCAGAAATTAAATTCAGAGCCCTCTTATCCGGTCTCAGTTCAACCGGCTGTAACCTGGTGTATAAAAGATAAAAATTTCCGTAAATCACTATTTTGTGAAAATATCTGTTGTAGTTAGTTAAAAAGAAATCAATAGCCAAGCAGTTCTACAAGCTATCGATGCCACTAGTGCAACTTCCCCTCTGGCGAGGGAGTGTCAGGAGGCACTAGAACTGCTAACAGATAGTAAGGAGGTAACACTATTAAGTTCTAAGTCTTCTGGTGGTGACCGCGTCATGTTCGAAGAGTGTTCCGACGTTTCGCCTCCTATGCTGGAGGCATCTTCAGGGTTATCCATGTTGCTCTAATCGCGGGACAAAGTGGACAGAGATTAGAGCAACATGTACAACCCTGAAGATGCCTCCAGCATATAGGAGGCGAAGTGTCGGAACACTCTACATAATGCAGTCACCACTGAAAGACATAGAACTTAATGATGACATTAACCGAGGAAGCCTACGCAATGAGGTAACACTGCTTTGGGTCAGGTTAAATCAGCTATTAAGAAGTGGATATGAGATGAAGAAAAACAGGAATGATTAGAAACAAGGGATGCAGGCAGTCAAAGATGTTACTGCCAAAAATAAACAAAAGGAAAACTAGGTGGCTCTTGGGACTGAGTAGGACCAGTCTGAGAAACCTGGTTGGAGTTCTAACTGAACACTGCAGGCTCAGATAAATCTGGCATTACTAAAAGTAGAGGACGACCCCATCTTTCCAGTGTGTGGCGAGGAAGAGGAAACTGCTTATAATTTCTTGAAGAATATGGGAGATTGCATATCTTAAGGAAAAGAAGAATTGGAGCAAATGAGCTTGAAACACTCAAGTGGCTAGACATCCTCTCCTTTGTGAGAAGGTAGTGGTTTGATAGCTGTGGGTGAATCTGGGGTTGGCAAAAAGGACACAGATGTGGTCTGCTTGCTAGTCCAAGCCTCCTCGCTTCTTACTACTACTAGTTGAAAGTTTACATAATGCTGAGCGGACACTATTGTTGTTTTGGGAAATGAGCAACAAACACAAATTTACTGTTGTAACGACGGAATAACGCTTTTGAATGATTAAACAAAGCCGAAGTGGTGAAACATATTTATGAGACGTGTATAAAAAAGGGGGGAGAATGACTAGTTCCACAAGTTGAGTCAGAACCATACCCATAACACGCTGTACATTAAAAAAAAACAAATGAGTTGATATCCAGCCATGTAGGTTTGATCGCAAGGTAGCCAGTTAAGAGGTCTTCCATTAATAACGAATGGAAGGTTACACCCAGGTTATACATTAGTAAGATAGTTTTGATTGAATAAAATCTGAAAGTAATGTCACTTTGTCAACAACTTACACAATGAGCATGATAATTCAATCAATCTAAATAAAAATGACCGATCAATATTGTTTACCCAAGACTTACTGGGCTACTCAGTAAGAAAATTTGTGAGAATTTAGTGATATCAAGGTTAGAATTATCCCACTACACATCAGGTGCACCTAACTATCCAGAATAGTAATAATTCCTAGGCAAAGTTGATATTTCTAAGAATTGTTTATATTCATCGGCTGAAGGAGGTTACAGGTAGCAGGTTATACTGTAAAAATTACAATATATCCATGTAATTTAACTCCGAAATATCCTATTGTGTAAAACAATTTCAGTTAGACATCAAAATTCAATCACTCTTAATAATATTAAATAAAGTTCTGGTTACCAAAAGGGGGGAAAAAAGTAGGTAATCTACAGCAAATTTACCCAAATATCACCTCACAAACTAGCATTGATATAGTTGGAGCTGTAATATGAGCATTAACAAAAATAATTTACTTAAAATACATGAATAACCAATACAGATAGTAGAATAGAGTACAAATTTCAAATTAATGGGTAGTATTTTAACAAAATCACAACATAAAATCCTACTTTTTCCTCCATCCACCTCTATTTATTCTGATTTTCATAGTGCAACCTACGAAAGTGTAATATAAACGTTTTAAATATAATGCAAAAGCTAGGCAGTTAAATATAAATAGAATACAGCTACTTCAAAAATGTCAGCGCTGAAGTAAAAATTAATTTTTAACATATTATTATAAATACATAACTTTAAATCACATAACTTACAGGTTCTGAATCCATATTCTGTTAGTACACTCTACTTTAGGAGCTCACAACATACACGGATATCTAAGTTTACAAGAACTGAAAAAGGTTTAAGTCATTCAAACATTTTCTACAAATAAAAAGCCGTAAACATTGATGATGATGCTTTGTTAAATAGCGGCGGGATATCGGTTATACATTTCATATGGCCCTTCTCAGTAACGGTTTGGATTACCAAGGGCCAAAAAAAAGGACATGAGAAAGTTGTTCACCTTGAAAGAAACGGATTTCTAAACTTTACCTTTATAGCTTCTGCTTCTTTATATATAGATGAGACGATTAGTACAATAATTGCTCTGAAAACATATTAATCCTCGGACTATTTGTCACAATTACACGACACAAGTAAAAAAACTTCATTCTAATAACAAAACATGAGATGAGAATGAGAAATGGTGCCAAAAGTTCCCTCGAAAAATAATTGTTTGTAAAAACTGACCAATCAGAATCGTGGTTTTCGAAAGTCCAGAGTAGCCAACAAAAACTGATTGATTTACCCTGAGATTTATTTTATTTGTACAAATTGAATTATATCTTTATATATTGGTTTTTGATATTTATTATCTAATATTTAAAAAAAGCGAAAGCTTAAATTTAATACATTAATGTCGATAAGATGATATTTAAAAATAATTTACAACTTCGAGCTGTGGTCACTTGATTTTGATATTTTCCCGTGAATCAGACATGTCGGAGTCTTCAGTTTTCTATGGACTTTTCCCGTCGCACTTGATAGTGAACTAAACCCGTTTCCTGTAACACTTAATTTGTCGTTTTTTATCTATTTCCTGCGCACAGTCTACGATTCCTAAAAGAATTGGAACAGTTTTAAATGCATATCTGCCTGGCTGAGCGTCTTTAAACAGAGAAAAACCCCTACGTAAATAATGGATGCAATGCCGGCAGGTTAGTGTCCGAAAAAAATATTCTCAAATAGTTCCGTATCTATTTATGGATTTTAATTTAATTTTTTCAATTGGTTGTAGTGGTAATAATGTTGATAGTTGTGTTACGTTGCACTGTAGTAGATTTTTATCAAATTTAGTACAAAAATATCTGTGAAATTCGTTTTTTGTTATAGAATTGTATTTTGTTTTATTTAGACACAATGTTGGATATGGGTATGTTGAACTATTTATCAATATGCTTTTACTATTTCGTCTTATTGAGTCGTATCATTTAGTAATTAATTCGTGCCAGCATGTCTATTACCCAACAGAAATAAAATATGCCGGACGAAATTTATAATAATCCATCGAAGTACAGAGTGTTGAAAAACAAATATGTTCTTGCCAAGAATTAATTCAACAATTAATATATTTTAAAGGAAGTGTCATTGTTTTAAATGATATATTTGATAGATTCTGCTCGATGATATGTATCAGATATTTTTTTATCTTCAAGGATATCTTAAAACTTGCAGCTTCCTTTATCTTTAGAGTACATATTCCCCTTGTACTTTTTCAAATACATATTTATTTTTTATCTTGTAATATAACGCTGTGACTAATATACCACATTATTCCTACTCTATTGAGTGCTTTTATTCACTCTCACTCATTACCAGATAGTATTGTGATGATTATATTTATTTGCCTTTGATTTGATTGCTTCTATTATTGCTTGTTTGAAGTACAGTTCCATTGTAAGTTCTTATCTACCTGGCATATGCTACCTACCTTTATATCTTACTCCCATGTGCACACTTACTAATGAACTATCCAAGATAAAAATTAATTTGGAGAAAATTAATTAATTAATGTCATTATCATTCTAATGATTAAATAGGTAAGTTATAATTTATACCTTGTTGGAAAACTTTAGTTACCTACCTCTTCTTTCACTCTCTTCTGGTTTTCACTAAACCCTAAACCTGATGTCATTTCCAAAATAATTAAGATTTAAATGAGAAAAAAAAAAATTAAATTTATTTTTAGTTGCTCTTATTAGCTGTTAATATTAAGGTAAAATTTGTCAAGCCGGGTTACATTGTTATACTGTTTACTTTGACTGTCCAGATTTTTTTCTTAAGTTGAGGCCAGATATTGGTAGACTTTTGCCAAATACCTACCAAGTGTGCCCGCACTACCATTGGTAAATATTGTCAAATGTTTGGTTTGAGGTTGTTCAAAGAGGACAACTTAAACTCCAATATCCAGTTCCGAATTAAGGGTGAAACCTTCTTTTTCCCACAGATTGGTCCAATGATCGTTAACATTAAGCGTATAGTGCTCGTTCTTAAATAAACTGTCACTTTGCTGACTTTGAACCAACTTACACTTCAGTTGGAAAACCATTTCTTCACCACACTTGCATCATCATTGTTTTATCGAGCCACCATGACAGTGTGTCAATAGTTTTACAGGCTGAAACCTTCTGATGCTACTGTTTTGAGTAGCTCTCCATTTGTTTAAACAATGCTCAAAGGACATAACTTGGGGGGCCTGGTGTGGGAATGGACCTATTTGTATTGTGACAAACAATGTCATTTTTTATTTTAAATTTTATTAATAAAATAGTGAATGTCCTTGTTATTACACTATTGGCAAAGGTTGGCCAAGTGTGGGCCAGGCTTTAGAATATTTTCCTGTTTTGATTGACTAATAGTTGTCACCTTATAATATTTTATTTATATTTTAACTGAATCTTTCTAATGGATAGAATTTAACTCTTCAAGAGTGATACAAGTCTCAATGTCAAGATTTTTTATTTTAGTAAGATATTTGTTTGAAAGCCTCTTACTTAGTATTTCACCAAGTTATTCTCTTCGGTTGTGATTTTTTGGAACTTAGTTTATTACAGTAAGATTTACTAATGTTTTAACTTTTGACAGCACAGGAAAATCCGTCGAGAGCCAATGAGAAGTCAGGATTTTGAATTTTGGAAGGTCACGCCAACTGTGCAAACAAAAATGTCACCGGGCCCACCCCTCCTACAGGCCTAGTGGCATTATTTTTTTCATAATTTAGGTTGGCCAATCTGAGTGTCAAAAGTCAAAACTTTAGTAAATCTTACTGTAATTATAATTCTCATTTCTTGAAAGCATACTTAACTAATATACTCATCCCTCCTGGGTGGACTTTGGCCTACTCACACAATTTTCTCAAGTTTTTCCTGTCCATTGCCTTTCTTCTTTATCTTTTGGCCACCATTTTTTTAAGGCCTACCATACTCGTTCCATTAAATCTGTCCGGGAAAACGGATCCGATAAATCATACAGATTTATTGGAAACTTATAATTAATTTATGTACCTATTTATTTATTTGGTAAAACTGAGGAATACGGTGCTACGAGGTTAGAAAAGTGTGCAGGCCTTAAAGGAATGTATTATTTTGACAAAGGGATATCAACTCTCCTGTGTACAAATCATTCATATATAATCACTTAAATGTATAAATCGTACAAATGTACTGTTTGACAAAGGGATATAATCTCTTACTGCCAAGCGATTCTCGACCGCACCGTATATCTCAGTTCAACCATTTATTTTTATTTTTCTTCTGAGCGTACCAAAAATAATGGAAGCTATGAGATCGTTTTGAAGAGTAAAGAATTTTTTTGTTTTTTTCAAAAATTCCAAGACAGATACTTGTTTTAGACAAAGGGAATATTTAGGGTTCCCAGTCTGTCTATCCCTCAATTTTTGTGAACCAACATACCTTAAAAACTATATATTTATTTCAAATAAAATTTGATTATGAGCTCATTATTAGTCCATATAAGTAACATACATTTATTTACACCAATATCTTCTGATTTTTATAAAATTTTAATGGTTTTGTCGAAAGTAGTCCGCAGATTGCCACAGATTAATTTCAATTCTTTGCACTCTTTAAATTTTGCTAAATTGATACTTTAATTCATGTAAAAATAGGCAATTTTAAAAATGGGGAGGGGATTACATAAATTTGATAATAATAGGTTGTAAAAGAATAAAATCATGAAAGTATACTATAGAAGACACGAGGAAGATATGTGCCACACTAATTGGCATACTATTTATTTATTTATTTTATTTTCTATTATCATTTTTAATTGAGAAAAGTAATAAATATTTAATCTTTTATTAAAAAAAAAAAAAAAAAAAAAAAAAAAAAAATCATAAAAATGCATATTTTAAGTATTCTACCTCTTCTTTAATCTAAATTAATAAGTACGATGGTCCAAACTAGTCAAATATATTTTTATTACAAAAAAGGAGAGGTCAAAAGACTATAATTTGATTTAAAGCAAGCCAATTCATTTTAAGCACTCCTACAGATTAATATTCCTTTAAGGTATTTATAAATTACTTTGATTCAAGGACTAGACCAATTTATTATTTCTTTTTTTAAGATCTTTAAACATTTTGGCAATGGCATGAATTTAAAATGTTATTTTTGTTGGCATTGGATTTTTTGTATTAGCATCATACAATAATAAAACATATTTTATTTCTCGCATGAAGTAGAAATGAAATGAGCTTAAACTTATAATTTTAACATGTTAACTTTCTTCAAAATAAAAAAAAATGTTTAAATTGCCTTTCACATCTGGAAAATTTCAACATCTTGTATCCTCTATTTTATATACTTATTACTAAAAGATATAACTAGCTAGTTTATTGACCCCTCAGTATAGTATATTGCATAATTGGTTTTTAATTATGTATTCGTTTGGTAGAGACAAAAAACCTTGTTTTTGTATTATTTTTTTAAAGATTTAAAAATTAAATCTTTTTAATTAATTTTAAATTGTGGTATTTAACTGCTACATAGAGCTTCCTCTGAATTCCTCTTTGTGTGTAGTAATAATTAAGG
This sequence comes from Gerris buenoi, assembly GCA_001010745.2. Taxonomy (NCBI): domain Eukaryota; kingdom Metazoa; phylum Arthropoda; class Insecta; order Hemiptera; family Gerridae; genus Gerris; species Gerris buenoi. The sequence continues at coordinate 300,735 of KZ651295.1, forward strand.
AATTTGTCTGAAATATGGAATACATGATGGTAAACTGAAATAGGAGAAGCAGCTCTGTATTAAGGTACGTTTTCCTATATGTATATGACTTCAGTGATAGTCCTGAGTGTTAGTCACTGGTACACAATTATATGAGTTTGCATGTTGTTGCTCAGCTCAGCTAGGAAAACAGAAGAGGAGTCCTCAGCGATGTTCCCTGGGTGACTATTTCTCTTGATCGTCTATCGCTTGAGTCGCATCTAGAAAAATAAAGCTTTAATCCTTTTTTTTACAATTAACTGATCAATTTATCTCATAAGTTTTATTCACTACTAGTATGTAATAGTCCAGGAGATAACGTGCAAAAAAGTGTCTGACTAACATCAAGCTAGAATTGTGTGGATAAGTAAATCTTTTGGTACCTTTTATTTAGGAATATATGGTCGGCTAAGTTCGTCTGCGGGACTTAGCTTGGCAATAGGCATGTGAAAAAACAAACCGGTGGAGAGCGGCTCTGGCCTGCCAATTATGGTGGACAGTGTGATTTTCATTATCCTGCTAGTATGAAATTAGTTATTAGGCCGAAAATCAATTGCATGATAGTTTGCCCTTTGATGGGGAGCCAGGGTAACCGAGCGTGTTAAGGCGCTTGCTCAGCTATCATTTAGTCGAGGCAACTCGAGGTTGTGGGTTCGATCCCCTGCCATGATACTCTGAATTGCTTCAATGAATCGCGGACGGTGCAGGGCGAGGGACACCCTTTATGGGGACTCTTCCCCCACACTTTGACGCTCGCTTATATAGCTTACTAAGGACCACACCATACTCACTTCGGTGGTACATTGTACAAATGTATGATGTGTGAAGTAGCTGGCACTCTCCACCACGGGGCGTAAAAAGGGCCTAAGTGATGGCCTAATTGCAAGGTTCGAACAAGTTGTTCGTCCTACCCGTTCTAGTAGGAATTACTAGACTACTACTACTACTACTTGCCCCTTGATAGACAGACCACTCTCATTTGGAGTAATATTTGAATAACTAACCTATCATGGAGCAAACTAACGACAACTTTATTTTCGGTCATCATGAAAATCCCATTTTCCACCATAATAGGCGGGTATGGTCGCTCTCTACCGGTTTCTTTATTACTTTCTCATATAAAGAGAAAGTATTGTGATGGCGCGAAAATTCGATTTTGATGGATTTACACGTTTTGAGGTCCCCTGTGTCCGAAAAAGTGGTTTTTAAAAAATGTCTGTCCGTCGTCTGTCTGTGCAGACGCCTGGAGCCTAAACTACCGGGCCGATTTTGACGAAATTTGGCATACATGTTCAAAAAAAATCATACCCGGAGGCGAAATTGATAAATGAATTTTAGGTCAAAATTTGGGGGCGCTACCCCCAAAAACTCTGAAAAAAACGTGAAAAAAATTATCTCTTGACAACGGTTCCGACAATTTTGATTTTAAAAAAATTTAAAATGTAGTCCACTTAAATACGAATCTAACGATATAAGCTGTTACCCCGATAAAAATCTAGTTCCTGAGAAAATAGCTTTAACCGCCGGAAGGAGAGAGGCCGGGTTCGATTCCCCGCCAAGTAGGAGAAGTTATTTTTATTATATATTTTGATCAAATGTTCAATAATAATTGAATGTACCAACGAAAACTAATAAATGGAAAACACTTGGCCAACTAATTATAAAATCGTATATGAGAAATTTTGTCAGAGTTGTCTTTGACCGATTTTTTAAAATGCCTCCAAGCTATATCCCGTTGACGAACTTAGCCGACCATATATTATTAAAAGACAATAAAAAATTAACTTGTACACAAAATTCTAGCTTGATGTTAGTCAGACACTTTTTTGCACGCTTCCTTCTGAACTATAAACTTTAAGATATCATTTGTAGGTTAAAATTTTCAAGGGATACCATTATAAAAATATACTTTAACTTGCTTTGTTTCCTTCTGTCTGTCTGCATGTGTTTTTTTTTTTTTACAAAAACATGATTAACTCAAGAACGGTTTGGGGTATCGAGTTAAAACTTGGTACAGTTGTTGGTTTTACTAAAGTCCGTTCAAGTGGAAATATTAAATCCTGTTTTAAAATTGTGGATATGTGTATAACTCGAAAACGAGCAAATAAATCGCTAGAGGCCTAAAAATTTCCCTTTTTTACATACAAACTTTTTATATGAATGTTATTGTGATCCGACAAATAAAAACGTAGATTTTGTAAAATTTGGTTATGGCCACCATTTTAGGATACAATACTAATAATAATACTACTAACACTAACTATAATAATAAAATACTCAATACCCCATACCGTTTTTGAGTTATTCATGTTTTTTTAAAAAACATGCGGACAGACAGACGGAAAACTAAGTAAGATATTATATGACCATATGTTATACGATATTTCTTGAATGTTTTAACCTTAACCTACAAATCATAACTTAAAGTTTGGAGTAGTAACTAAAAATCACTCAATATATTGCATTACTTTCTTAATGTTATATAAAAAAACCCTTGTTTTTAACAAATATGTGTCTTTTTAAATGCATTCAGCAGTTCGTAGTTTTTCAAGTTTTGTTACCTGTTATTGTTAGTATTTAATTTTTTAATCTTTGAGCTTTATCTCTTGGAAATTTATTTAATCCTAGATTCTATCTAACAGTAGATTTACAACTGTTAAAACTTATTTACCCCGTTAAATTTCAGTAATCCTTTGTTTTAGTTGTCATTTTTCAGCAAAATCCTTATTTAAGTAGGGTTAAGATCCCGTACCTGGTAAGGTGCGGGGGATTCCGGGCTAGTGTGGGCGGTCTAACGATTGACGTCAGATATCTCTCGCTTTTTTTCTCCTTATCAATACCAGTGGTTTTCAATCTTATTTCTGCTATGTTGGAAGACAGATGCCCTTACAACCCCTCAATTTATTGTTAAAATCCCATGCTTTTATTTAAAAAATAGTATTTTTTTTATTTATGTTATGTGTATCGTTTAGTTCTACTTTCATGTGCAGATGTATTTGCCATATGTTAGCCCTGTTATGACGTCCTTCTGGAATTGGCGTTTCTAAAAAAATATGGCAAAACCTAACAACTTTGTTAACGTATTAATCTACAAAATCTATACATATTATTTAATTGAGTGTACTTTGATGGCGCCCTAGGCCCTAGACACCAAGCTTAAATAGAAGCAAAAATAGTACAATGATACTTATCAGTGGCCTACATAGGGGGGGGGGGCCCAAGGGGCCGTGGCCCCCCCGAAATGATTACATAACTTGGACCCGCAATACATATAAAACCAAACAA
>KZ651295.1:307397-319072 GCA_001010745.2 Gerris buenoi
ACGAGTATTGATTACTACAAGTAATCTAAAACCCAATACACTGAGGTCTGAGTTTTTTTTAAAGTTTTACAGCCTCTATGTAATTTTTTAGGTGTTACTTCATAGGATTTTAATATTATTAAATATGAGGTTAGATATTGAAATTAAAGTGTTGAAAAGGGGAGAAACTGCAATTTATTATAAATTATGGGGTATACTAAACCCGCATATTTAGCCGCTCATGGTTAGGTTTGCCCCCCCCCCGAAAAAATTTTCTATGTACGCTACTGATACTTATAAATTTGAAGTTTGGTTCTATTTTTACTAGTTTTTTTCGCGGCGGGACATTTCACAATTGCATCATAAGTCGTCTCTCACAATCGTCTAATCTATAAATAAAGTGTTGATAAAAAATAGTGCACCACTCAAATCTTCGTGCGTGTGATACGTTTTTCGTCATAATTGCTTTAAGTTCAAAACTCATCGGTCTAAATATACTGTTTTCCAAGTATGTCAATACCATTATTCTTTTCCCGTTGATACGTTTTTACATACTATCCTCCATAACGTTTTTACATACTATCCTCCTAACATACTACTTTTAAACTTAACCTTGGTTAAGTTTAAAAAACATAACCACTGACGATGGCAGACATAGACATGCCGAAACCGGTTTGGTGTAAAGTGTAAATACTTGTGATAAAGACAATTAAAAAAGTACCAAAAATTAAATAGTTTTTTATTTCAAATATGAGTAACTATCACAAAATCTCGGCCGAAACTACGAAGTACGTAGCAAATATTTTAATACATGTCGATATCACTGAATAAAACTCTTCCTTTAGAATACATTTACTGCAACATTTTTATCCTTATTCTTATTTTAAGTCTCTAAAAATCTAAGATCCTAGAAAACAAGTCTTATATTAATTCAATATCTCACTTTAATTAATAATATTATAATATTAAATCTTACTAAGTAGTATTTAATTTCATGAATTGTAATTGTTGGGAATTAAAAAATCTTAGGTACTTCTTTAGATTGTTACTTTTCTATGTTTTTTTTTAGAATATAAATGATTTTAAATATCTATCAAGGCAAATGGATGTTTAGCCCAATGTACTTTGAGACAAAGGAATATCACACTTCTGTTTTATAAGGGGAGTAACAGTCTAAAGAAGAACATTCCATAACCTTATTTAGATTGTTACTCCCCTCTGTTTTTTTGTAAAGGGAGTAACAGTCTAAAGAAATGTCAAATCTTATTTACAAACTTCGTATTTAGCAGTATGGTTAAAAGCTCCATAATCTTGCTTCGGTAGTAGTCACGTAAAAGAGATTGAACAGAAACTTAAAAAAAAGAAAAATTGAATTCCAATATAAATTTACAAGATATTGTACCCTAGTTTATTCGGGAGAGAAATATTTTGTAAATTTATTACCGAGAACCCCGCTTAGTTAACCCTCGAGTTATGTTCCACTCAGTTTATTTTATTCCAAACGTTTTTGGACTACAGTTTAATTGGCAGCAGTTAAAATATAAATGTTCCTTTGTCATAATTTTTTTATTTGATAAAGGGTTTTTATTTAGTTTTTAAAGTTGGGTTGAATGCTACCAGTTCTCCCCTACGATTTTTTATTTTCGTGTCCGTTTGTCATTCTGTACTATTCCAATAACTTTTGAATTAAAAGAAACTTTGCTGTATTTAAGATCCTTTTTCTTAGATAAATATTGGCTATCTCAATCTTCATAATATTCTGTTCATTTTCGCACTTGGCAATTTAAAAGTATATAAAAAAGGATCTGTGGTAAAATTTGTCTGAATATTTCGTTCTAAATTTATAAAAACGTGTAGGAATAATTAAATAAGGAAGAATTTTGTTTAAAGTTTATAGGAAAGTTAGAATTAAGTGAAGAATTGTTGAATGCCTTTGATTGAATGCCTCTCAATTCTCGATTTAGTGTGAAACATTCTTGCTGAATTTTATTGTTGATGGGTACAAGTCCTGGTAAAGGTGTAGGAGAGGGAATTGTGAGGGGATATCCACCTCTGGTCGCACCGCTCGTCGGTTTATTCATCAGGACGAGTGGGGAGGGAAAGCCGCTACACGCGGTCCGACATTCACCCAGTCCAGTGGCGTATAGCGGACCATGCAGCGCGATGTCCGACGACTCTTCCCTCGAGTTCGAGGAGGACCCTTATCTCGCGTTCGCGTCCAGAGGCGAAACACCTTCCCTTGATTCTTGGGAATTACCCGAATCCGATATACCTGAGACCGAGTTACCGGAAGCGGATTTACCGGATCCCTGTTCAGTGGAGACGGAACCGGGTCTTCGTGTTAGATTTCTGGACCTGTCCAAACCTTACCTCTTAAACATACCAGATGCTTCGAACTACACCAGCTTTCTCCGCATCGCCGGAACAGGAGGTCTCTTATCAAGTTCCCTTTATTATCTCTAAAATAATATTATATGGATTGGAACTGCTAGGGCTTAAGGCTTAATCAATATAAAGTGACCTGCTTTATGTGCACATTAAATATTTTATTAGTCTTAGTCTCCGACTTTTAATCGAATAAGTTAAAGCAATACCATTTCCTTCTTCGAAAAAATAAACAATTTATTTTGAAAAAATACAAGAACATCACGGTGTTCCAAATGTCCTGAATTTCAAAGATTAAAGATAAATGTATAATTAGTCGTTTCTACGAAAATCTCGTGGAACCACTAAATCATTGAGGTAATTAAGCGATCAAAACCAATCTATAATAAGCTGTCATATGCTATTTTGGTCATAAACTATTTCATTTCGCTCATAAAATGTTAGTGACTATGAAAAAGAATTGAATGAGGAAATAGTGGTAAGTTTTTGAACTTCTTCCCCCATAAGTTCCTTATTTTGAATCCTCCTAAGCTTTTTGATCCTCCTCAATTGTATACCTAGTAAAACGAGTGATTAATTATTCTATTTCTATTATTGTGAACTATATTTTAGATGTAATTGCTACGGTATACTCTAAATAATCCTTGTTTAATACTTAGGATTATTGAGTTACCAGTTACCTACTAAACAATGAAATTAAATGTAATCACTCAAGGAATTCTCTTATCACGTGTGATTAAGCAACTTTAATGAATTGATAATATCGTATCAAAATTATTTTTTAACCTGTCGTGTTTTTATAAGTTATTATTTTGTAAGGATTATTAATTATAACTAAATATCTCAAAATATCAATTAAAATATAATTACCTAATGCTAATTTATTATTATGTTAAAATGGTTTCGTTCTATATTTAAATTTTTAACCGCCTATGCCTATGATATATCTTTTGTCTTTGAAATATTATAATAATAGTATTTTACTGAAAGATATTCGGCAAGGTTTGGAATGCAGTAATGTATAGATGACATTAAAAGATGATATGGGTAACATCGATATCTATGTTATTAATAACAAGTTAAAAACAGTATCGTGTTTCTGACGTATGTAGACTACAGACTCACATCTGAGACGAGCACCTTATAGATTTAATTTTCATTTAAAATGATACAAATTGGTTATTATTCATATTTAAATTTAATCAGTTTATCAATTTGAGTTTTAGGGGAACTTTTTTTTCTTATACTTATCATATATTATCTATTAAAAATACGTTTGTTTTCTTTCCTTAAACATGGTATAAGATGTTACTTTATCGCTTCCTAGCTTACCGAAGGTAACGGAAGCAATATGGATCGTTCTGAAGATCGCAAATGTTTTATATCTCCGATTTCAAAAATTCCAAGACAGAGATCCAATCCGATCCAAGACAGAAAAAATCATAAAATAAAAATGCGGGAAACAATTAAATACATCAGGTAATAATGGCTTGTAAAAGCTTAAAATCAATAAAGTACGTGATAGGATGCGAGTAAGCTATATGTGCTAGACTAAGTGGTAGTCTTTTTTTTTTAGAATTATCTGCCATATGTTCGAAATATATTAAAACATAAAGAAAATAAACCTAATAACTTAACTTCTACAACATTTATTTGAAATTGCTTATAGTGTAGGTAGCGTCATAATTATTAACTACTCTTGAATCAAAATGTATATTTTTTGGGTAGGCAACTACTTATATTCATGGTACATGTCACAAGGGAAATAAATAAACTCAAATTGGTTTAGCTAAAAAAAAAAATGGTCGTTGGGATGACAGAGATTTGTTTTTCCTATATATATATACCTTTTTCACATTGATTGGAAGTCGTTAAGGTTGTTTGCACCGGCATGGCACAGGTCTCAAAGGCAATTTATCGGTATTTTGTCAATTTATCCTGATATATTTTTAGACTTCGTTTTATTCAATATTGGTATATGGGTTTATATATACAATCAATACCAATCTCAGATTTGTTATAAACTCTAGATTATATATATATATAATATATATATTATACGAGTAGATAATCGTATATTAATTTCATTTTTCATTCATTGATAGATTTATTGAATATGATTAAAGTTCCACCAAATCAAAGGTGAAACAACTATTCATTCACAAGGATAAGTGAACTTTAATTAACTTGGTTCATTCTTTAGCATGAAACGTAATATCTTAAATACTTTCTATTTTTATTAACTAGGAGAATTATTCTAGCTTATGATTACCATGAATTATAACATTGAGTATCCCCCATGATGTAAAGATGATGTGAAAGGGTATTTTTCACTTGTTTTGCTCGAGTGCTTACCGCGATGAGTTTTAACTACTTCTACGTGTAAACTTTCTATCTTTTATTAAGATGCAATTATTTCCGCGATATCAACTCATCTGTATCCAAAGATAAAAATAGTTTTTTTTACCTTCTCTCGTTATACAAAGTTTGAGTAACGCACCTACAGATATTTTCATGATCATGCATCGGCTGTTCATTAAAACAACGAAATCTTTAATACGATTAATCACGATCTTTATCATCTGTGAAATGATTCTTTTTGGAACGAAGTGCCTTATGGCACGTTCTGAATTCCGGGATTGAATCCGAAAAAACGACCAAAATCACCGTCACGCAACCAAGCGTCACGAATCTACCGATGACTATAACTTGAGTAAAAGATGACCGAAATAGTTAAAATTTGGTACACATGTTCATTTTATTAATGCGTAGGCTGAGTTCGTTAGACAAAGTTATCCGCCCAAGCGTTTACGCGCAACGCTCGCGTAAACGTAAGCTTCTAATTTAAAATTGGAATTTTGGGACGGGAAAAAATTCTAACTTCATCTATTTAATGAGACAAACAACTTTTTTTAATACATTTTTTTTTATTATTATTAAAACGAACACCGACACTGCTATGAAGTGATAAAGATCGCTAAATTTAAGCGGATCTAAACGATTAAAAGAAGAAAACAACGTTTTTACCGATATCTTACGTTCATCGTAACGATTTAAGAAACTTTGTTTACATCACCTATAGTACTATTAAGTTTAAACCGTTGCGTTTTAACTTTCTCGGATGCCACTAATCGAGCAATCCTTATTTCGTCGGATGGACTCATACATTTTCTGAAAATATCTTGCCATTCAGGGTGTCAATGATGTAGTTAAGCTTATAGGTTAGAGGTAAAAGCTCGAATTTGCCATGATGAATCTATTAGCACAGCTTTCTGAATAAATTAAAAAAAAACAAAAAAAAACGCAGCTTTCAAATTATTTGTTTGTCCTCAATTATTATAAATATATTTATTATACAATTTATTTATAAGCTCATTAATGATTTAATGAATAAAATAGTTGGCAATACAAATGTAATAAATTATTTAACAAATTGGAATAACGAGTTCTTTTTCTGGTTTTGTTTCATACAAAAGCGGTTGAGAAAAATTTATTTGAGGATTTTTTGTAGCACGTTTTGTGTGAAATACAGTAGGTACGTGAAATACATAGAGCTGGATTCCTTTTGAAGAGAGATTAACCTAGATCCACTGCTTGGCTCGCTGTATTGTTCCAAGTAGAAGCATAAGGGAATACATTTAAACTGAACTCTCTGAAGCTGGGGTTTGAAAAAATAAATATATTCCGTATTCAGTGTAAATCCTTCTTACAAAAATACATTTGAGATCTTATATGCGTAGCGTGTATAATGTGTAGAAGTATTGTCATGAACCAAAAATTGAATTTTTCATATATAAAACAATATATATTTAAATAGAAGAAATATATAAAATAAATTAAATGCATGCTTACTTTTTTACAACTAGTATTAACTTTTGATAGTGCAGGAACATCGAAAAAATATGAAGGGGAGTCAATTAGAACACTGGATTTTGAATTCGAGAAGGTCGGGCTAACTAGGCAAATAAAAATGTCACTGTTGACATCTCTCCAACATCCAAATTTATTTGTTGGCCTATCTGAGGGTCAAAAGTTAATAGTCATTGTTAATAGAGTATTTAGTTCTCCTTGTAGGCATGAAGAACCTAATTTGTATTGAACCAATGTTGACGAAACTTGGTATACATGATTAAGAAAAGTCCTACTTCAAATTGAAATCGAGTAATGAATTTAGGCATAATATTCAACTGTCTTCATGTTCACTGCTCCCTAAAATCCATAACTATCTCAAAATCGAATTTTCGCGCCAATACAATACTTCTCTTTAAATGAAAAAGTAAAATATGTCTCTGGGAAAGGAACTTACAGAACGCTCAATATTCCACAGTAAATTAGGTATACAGTTTCTTTAAATGACTTCTTCGTTAATGCTCTATAGAAATTTATATAACGCCAATGACTTTTACTGTAGGTATTGAGTATTTTTTTTTAGTAGTTAAGAAAGTCAGTATTTTAGTTTGAAAAATGGCCAACTTTCTTAATGTATTCACATAATAAAAAATTAATAAATATTATGTTAAAAGTAGGTGAAGTTGTGGAATTATACCGCAAGGTACTACTATTTATTATTCACGATTGTTTGTTTCATTTCCCTGTTTTTTTTTTTTTACCGAGAATAGAATTGTAAAAAATTTCATTATTGATTGTTAAGAGTTAAAGAAAAGTGTTCCACAAGTCGATCCAGCTGAGAAAAAAACTAATGCATAAATTATTATTTTTTCTCCTTTTACTCCGTTTGCTTTCAGCAATTTATTGTACTAGCCTTTTGTTTTTCATTTTTCAAACTATCTCAATGAATCTATTTTATAAAACTGTTTTTTATGAAATAGAATTTCTTGAGCTTCTGAACTGAATATATAAATCAGAGTTTTGGCTTGAGCATTAATGGGATCTGTTTCATGACATATCAAGAACATTATTTGGTTTCTTCATAAAGAGCTGTAATTTTTCGTTTGAATCATTATGATTGATGATTCTAGGTTTAGCTTCCGAGCTTACCGGAGGTAACTGTAGCTATGTGATCGTTCTGAACAACGAAATTTTTTTGTATCTCGATTTCAACTATTCCAAGACATAATCAGTTTCAGACGTCAGGAAACATTTTTGGATTCGTGTCGGTCTGTTGCTCTAAAAATGTTTTGTGAATAAAACTTCTCGTCTTATTTTAATGAAATTTGGATGATAGGTCATAATTAGCCTATTGTTGGTCAAATTTCTGCGCCCATTTGTTTCTTCTTTCATATGCGTACAAACATAAATTTATTTACCGATACCTTCAAAAGTTCTTTTCTGATTTTTATGAAATTTATGTATTGATGTTTTAAACAACGTGCATCGTAGTTTCGGCTGTGTTTGTGATATTTACTCATATTTGAAATAAAACACTATTTAATTTTTGGTACTTTTTTAATTGTCTATAGTCTATATCACAAATATTTACACTTTACACCAAACCGGTTTCGGCATGTCTGCCATCGTCAGTTTGTACTTAACCACTAACGATGGCAGACATGCCGAAACCGGTTTGGTGTAAATACTTGTGAGACAATTAAAAAAGTACCAAAAATTAAATAGTGTTTTTTTTTTCAAATATGATTAATGTTTTGTCGAAAGTTGCCCGCAAGTACAGCCCCCAGATTAATTTCAACCGTCTGCGTTCTTTAAATGTTGCTAGATTCAAACTGATTGTTTTGACAGATTTAATAAATGAGGGAAAATTAAATGAATTTAAAATAATAGTTTGTAAAAGCATACAATCATTGTATACTTTAATGATGTTTAATGATTGAAATAGGACACGAGACGTGAGGAAGCTATCTGCTGTACTAATTGTTGTCAGACTATTTAGATTTAGATAAAGACCGCGTATTGAGGGATTTTAAGTCTGATGTTTTACTTCCACTAATGGGAGCATCTTTGTCAAAATTGAGAGATAAATTATTGATTATATAATTTTGTGTAAAAACCAACCATTCTGAGAAACATCGTATTGACGCCAGATCCATTCAAATATTTGTACATTTCCTCTCACTCTTTCCCGACATTGAAGATAGTTTATTAGTAAGAAGATTACTAATCTGTTTATTCTTTCTTCAGTCCTGCTTTTTATCATTTCGTTGTTGTTTTCTTCTGTGGGATTTCGTCATGACTGTCTATTAAACAAACTAAATTTAAGATATATACATATACATTGAATATAAATGAAAGTGTTTATTTGAACTGATTAAAATTCTAATTATATCCGTTGGGATGAGTATCTAATGATATAGGAATAAATAAGCTGGTGATATATTAAGGCCAAACGTTTTATTTAAATCTATTTTAAGGATAGGTATAACAGTCGAACAATGATTAATAACTATTGCATGGTGATATTTAGCCAATATATATATCTTCACGTCTCCCGCAATTTTGCTTGTTTCATTTTAGTATATCTCTCTATCATGTGATTGACCAAAGTTATAAATCATGAATTTGGGAGGCACCATGGCTCTCTAGCACCCCTCATCTTCTCAATATACAATCTCGGACAGATTAGGAATGAAAGATTTTGTTTGATTCTGCAAGGTATTCGCCTTAATTATAGGAGAGCCACATTTTTTTTTATTTCTGATCTTCTCAATTATACAATATTGAACAGTTTAGGAATAAAATATTTTGTTTGTTTGATTCTGCAAGGAATTCGCCTTAATTAGGAATTAGGAGAGCCACATTTTCTTGTTTTTGATCTTCTCAATTATACAATATTGAACAGTTTAGGAATGGAATATTTTGTTTGTTTGATTCTACAAGGATTTCGCCTTAATTAGGAGAGCCACATTTTCTTATTTCTGATCTTCTCAATTATACAATATTGAACAGTTTAGGAATGAAATATTTTGTTTGTTTGATTCTGAAAGGAACTCGCCTTAATTAGGAATTAGGAGAGCCACATTTTATTACTTTTTTTTTATTAGCTTGCTTGTATAAGACCTGTAATGATATACGGATCAGAAACATGGACTTTGAAAGAAGGTGTAGTGAGACAAATGAGAATAGCCCAAAGACAGATGGAAAGGTGCATGTTACGGATATCAAGGAAAGACAAGAAAAGTAATAACTGGATAAGAGCTCAAACAAAACTAGAAGATAGAGCCAGAGTAATATTGAAAGAAAGTGGAATTGGGCAGGTCACATTGTTAGGACGAAAGATGATCGGTGGACAAATAAAATAATTAACTGGTATCCGAGAGATTGTGTGAGAAAAAGAGGAAGACCTTGTATACATTGGGACGAGGAGATGAGGAAATCTTGTGGAGGAGCTACCTGGAGGAGAGTAGCTGAGGATAGGATCGAATGGTCTAGAATGAGGAAAGTATACTCTGAGGTATGGCTCTACAAAAACTAAACAAAAATTATATTTTTAATAGAATAAGAAAATAAAAAAAAAAAAGGTTGCTGTGTAATATAATTTATTGATTTAAGTTCAAAACTGAGCATACTACACAGAGGCAACTCATAATACCGTCATCGGTGCCACGGCATATCGCCGATTTGCAATGAGAAATATTTTTAGTTTATATTTAAATCCAATTATAAATTTATTTAGAGGTCTTGTATTGTTTAAAAGTTTTTCATTATTTTAAAGTTTTGTTTTATTCAAAAGTTTTATATTATTATAAAGTTTTGTATTTTATTTTTATTTTTTTATTTGCAATAAATAGCTATTTATTTTATTTATTAGCTTGCTTTCTTGTTTGTTTGTTTGTCCAGTACAAATCTTGCAATCGATGTTTAACTATCTTCTCGAGTAGCTAGGCATTTGAAATTTTTAGAATAGCTCAGAACAAGATGACAATCCAATATTTTAATACTTTTAGCCACCTGTAGCAAAATTTAATTAGTTTTCAGCAAATTTTGCTGTATGGTAAAGTTAGTTCGGAAAAAAAATCCGCAAGTTATTTTATTTGTTTTGACATGTCCCATATTTGCTATCTTCATTTTCACGGGTTTCAAATTTATGATTTTTTATTTAGTCAACAGATAATGTAAAAACTTAGTATATAAAAAGTTCTTTTTATGCTGTAATTATTCTTTTTTCTGATCTTCTCAATTATGCATACAATATTGAACAGTTTAGGAATGAAAGATTTTTGTTTGTTTGATTCTGCAAAGAAATAGCCTTAATTAGGAGAGCCACTTTTTCTTATTTTTGACGTTCAATAATCTAAGTGAATATGGATCAATATTAAGAGAATTCTCACCATCGTGGGAGTTAGATGTCGGTTGTCGGTAAAAGGGGATACTATAGAGCATATCATTTTTTTAGAAGAATTATACTTCTTCAAACAAATCACTTCCTGATTTCTTTTGCTTATTGTGAGCATACTTTTGTTTCTTGTTGTATTTCTGTTGTTGTTTTATTATTATTCTGTATCTAAGAACATTATATAGAATATAGAATAGACGTTTGTTATCCGCTTATTAAGAGATCCGTATCTTCTGTAGGAATGCTATAGTGTAGGTGGTTAAAATAGATATATCTGCAGAGTGAAGTTCCGTTAGTGAGGGCGTCACGTGAGGGATCTGTCGGTCAGGTGAATCTGATGTAGCAGCTCCAGGTATTTACCATCATTTTACTTTCACTGTATTTCACAGAAGACTGACTTTTGGAGAAACAACTCCGTTATATATTACCAACCTTGTTTTGGAAGTTGATTTTCAAATCTAAACGAAGCTTTAAAAATTACTTTCATAGTTTATATTAAATCATATTTAATGTCTTCGTTATTACATTACCTGTCAAATTAATAACATCTAGTTAATTAATTATTTTACTAACTTTATACCATATAGGAAGGTTTCATTATTGCGGGTTTTCTTCCTCTTTTGTTGTTTAATTAACCATTGTTTTTGTTGTGTCTATTCCTATTAGATCATTATAAAACAGCTGACTGACGGATCAGCTGTTCAATTAGTGATAAGAACATCCCAGAGAGGTTAGAAATGTTTTAAACTGATGATCACATCTAGTAAATGAGTAAAGTTGCTGATCCCACTAAAAAAGCAATTATGTGTTGATCGGTACGTAAAAAAATCCCAATAATAAATTAATTATGTGTTGATCAGTACGTAAATAAATATCCCACTAATAAAGTAATAATGCGTTGATCGGTACGTAAAAAAATATCCCACTAATAAAGTAATTATGTGATCCAAATTACAATTATCAATAACTACGGGAGACATACAGAGAAAAATACACCCCCGCACCGGGAATCGAACCACGGGACCTCTGTTTACCGTACAGGTGCTCTTACCATCTGAGCTAT
>KZ651295.1:319499-332204 GCA_001010745.2 Gerris buenoi
AATATGTATCAGTTACGACAGAGAAGAATCCATCTCCCGTATAGCTCAGATGGTAAGAGCACCTGTACGGTAAACAGAGGTCCCGTGGTTCGATTCCCGGTGCGGGGGTGTATTTTTCTCTGTATGTCTCCCGTAGTTATTGATAATTGTAATTTGGATTATTTAAAATTTAATCTTTCTGTAGTAATAAAACTACCAAAAATTTAAAAATTGTAATTATGTGTTTATCGGTACGTAAAAATATATCCCACTAATAAATTAATTATGCGTGGATCGGTACGTAAACAAATATCCCACTAATAAAGTAATTATGTGCTGATCGGTACGTAAAAAAATATCCTAGTAATAAAGTAATTATGCGTTGATAGGTACGTAAAAAACTATGTCTCACCTCTGAAAGTCAAAAAATATGTCTCACCTCTGCCTCTGAAAGTTGAACCCAGTTTTTTGCTAGCTTTCGGACTTCATCCCTTATAATTTATTTGTTATTGATTGGATTTATATCCACCAATAGATATTAAGTATTAATTGACTCATCCTTAATCATCTCCATTTTATTACTTATTTAAGTATATTCGTCAATAATATCGATACTTATGCGTGCGAAAATGTATTTGCCTTACACTTCTTGCCTCAACTCTTAATCAACCATAATATTAGGGGTATTTGCCTAACATCAACATCTATATCGAGCTACCTAAAACTAGAAAAAATATTGATTCTTTCCTTTTTCGTTTGTTCCTCGAATATTGTGAGTCAGTTAAAAATAACTGATTGAAGGGATGAAATTGGTTCCTAGGGATGTGCCCTTTATAGTTTTTTTTTTGTATAATTCAATCCACCTTTTTCAATTCAGACCCTGAATGTCATTAACACATCTCTTAATAGCCTTTTGACAAGGTTAAATATTTAGTAATTTAAACATCACATCTGCATTAGTGAGTAATACGAAAATAAAGAAATTATCTAATAACATTTTGAAATGTTTTAATAACATTTTTACTTCAAGATTATTATTAGTTTATATTTATTCACGTATTTGTTCGAATCTGGTTACCGCATTCGGTTAAAGCCTGTTTTACCTTTTAAAGTCATTTTATAAAGGTATTTTTTTAAAATGTTTTTATTAATTTTTCTTCCGAGCTTACAGTAGGTCGTAGGCAACAAAACATCGTATTGAAGAATGAAATTGGTCTCCAAATTAAAAAAAAAAAAAAAAAAAAAAAAAAAAATCGTATCAGGAACATTTAGGTCTTATGTCAGTCTGTCTATGTCTATCAATAAATATTTTTATGAACTTTTTTATAAAATACCAATTGTTGTTAAGGCGCATCTACAATCACTATCATTATAATGGAAAGGCTAATAGCGAGCGAAAGTGTTGTCGATTCACTTGTTAATTAATCGCGTTTTGTTAGCGAACCCTTTAAAAATACTAATCCTTCTGAAGGCGCATCTACACATTCTCAAGAATGTCGCGGCGAATAGCGAGGTCTAAGTGTAGTCGGTTCTCTTGTTCGATAATCGTGGCGCTCGCGCTAGGCAAGGCTCGTCGCCTTTGCGACGAGTCACAAAGGCTTGTATCAACGAGGTGAACAAGCAGCTTGTGTGTAAACGTTTGCTTCGCGTAATTGGGACGAATGAACGAATGCCACTCACGAGTGCAGGCGAGGCACGAGAATTTATGTGTTAACTAACAATTGATATAGTCCTACGAATATCGTCGAGTACCTAAGTACTTGTATTTAATATGGGACCAACAATGAGTGAATTATGACCTTACCATCAACCATCTAATTTTCATTCAAATCATGGTACTTTTCATGGAGTGGTGGTTTGCAAAAATGATAAATAGCTGACAGACAGACAGGAGACGAAAAATGTTTTTGATGTCTAAAACGGATTTCTGCCTTGAAGTTTTTTAATTCAGTGACAAAAAAAATACGTTCTTCAGAACGATCGCAATGCGTCCGTTGCCTTCGGTAAGCTGATAAGGAGACACGATTAAGAGTAAATTTGACTCACACGTCATCTATTATGCTATATGCTAGTCTTTCTTTTTTTCAGTTAGAATTCAAATGTTTTTATGTACTTTCTTTGGGGGGGGGGGGGATCTGTTAAAATCAATTCTATACTTTATACTTCAAAGAGACGACTTTAGTCTTGTCTGCAATCGATTACATGCATTTCTTTTATGACTTTGAGACAAAAGTTTAAGTAGCAATCGACAATTTATTCTGTAGTACACTCCAAGCCATATCATCTTTTTAAAAAAGAAAACTTGACATCTTGACATTTTTGCTTCTCGTTCCTTGCTAGGTTGTCAAGGCAATAGACTAATAGACAAAGACAAGTTAATAAATAATAACTTGTTTATATTATACGAGCCCATAGGCCCTTGTTAAGCCATTAACAGACGAGCCCTTAGGCCCTTGTTAAGCCATTAACAGACGAGCCATTAGACTCTTGTTGAGGCATTAACAGACGAGCCCTTAGGGCCTTGTTGAGGCATTAACAGACGAGCCCTTTGGCCCTTGTTAAGGTCCTAACAGACGAGCCCTTAGGCCCTTGTTGAGGCAATAACAGACGAGCCATTAGGCCCTTGTTGAGGCAATAACAGACGAGCCCTTAGGCCCTTGTTAAGGCCTTAACAGACTAGCCCTTAGGTCTTTGTGAAGGCCTTATCAGACGATCCCTTAGGCCCGTGGCAACGGGCTTAATTTTATGTTTAGATAAAATTTTGTGTTGAATGTTAAAAATAAATGTTAAAAGTAATTAAATTAATTAATTTAGATAAGTTATTATGTCTATTTATTGGAAACCAACTGGAATAAATTTGGTTTCCTCTGCTTAGCAGTAACAAACGATTTCGAGGTGCGTCTTGGGACGCTATTTTATTATTACATTATGTATATAGATAGCCTTAGTGTTAAATGTTGACTCTGCTCCTCTATTATGATCGATTAACACATTTGTTCATTGCAAGACAAAAGAATCAATTGTACATTTACTTGATGTAATCATTGTTTGGAACAAGTTCCACTTTTATGTTAATCAAACCTTATGCTCTGTTGTTGAAGGGAAGTGTTTTTGGACTAATGCGTTAACTCTCGCCCTATATTTAACTTTTTGTGTTGTTAATCTTTTGGCAAATTGTAACAACAGTTTTGCATTTTTTAGGTTTTAAAACTTTTTTGAGATCAGAGGAAAATTCCTTATTTCATTAACACTAGAAAAGACAAAATTTAATATTTTATTGTAAAAAAGAAAAAATAATAATAATAGCTCAAATTAAAGTGATCGAAACCGGAAAATACTTTCTCATTTCAGTTTTGTAGACAATTATCGACTTATATAATAAATAAATGTGCTAAAAAGAAAAAATTCGCCCTTTTGCTCCGGTCAATGACTTTTGCCTTTGAGTTTCGATCATTTGATCGAGTAATCAAATAAAAGAAAAGCTAGTTTATTTCAATTGTTTTTCCTAAAAGTAAAAATGTTATCCCAAGGCTTACTTAAATTGAGTTGATGTAAATCAATATTGTATTAAGAAATGTAAAAAAGTTAAACTCGTTAGAACTTTAACTTTAATCTAAAAACAAAAACTGAAGAAATGTTTAAATGTTTTCCCACAAAACTTTTAAATAGTTCTCTATGAGCTTTGTGTTAAGAAAGTTTATTCTTGAAACTTCCTTTTGAAAAGAAATATTTTAAATGTTAATTTTCACTCGAGTGTTAAAATTGATTAGTTAATAGTTCCTTGAGGATTTACTAAGTAGGAAACGTTGAAGTTCTCAGTATGAGATCGATGTAATGGTAGGTAATA
This sequence comes from Gerris buenoi, assembly GCA_001010745.2. NCBI lineage: Eukaryota > Metazoa > Arthropoda > Insecta > Hemiptera > Gerridae > Gerris > Gerris buenoi. Next base: position 323,326 of record KZ651295.1, read on the forward strand.
GAGTAGCTTGTGATATCAGGTCAAAAGCTATTAACACGCGATAACGGGACTTTAACAAAGCTAACGTCATAGTAATGACACCTCACTCAAACCAATCCAATAAGACAAGTTTTACGAGAAGAAAATTTACCATTCTAAGTAAAAGATGAAGAGAGACATATCTTATCCATTTTCAGAATTACCTTCTAGCTTTTCTGTTTTTCCGAATTGATATCCTTCCTTTCTTCAAACTATATTCACTTAGGTTGATTAAATTGCTAAAGTTACCTTATGTACCAACTCTTAATGTATAATTTTTATAAAAGCCTCTTGAGGGTTTCATGTATTTTATTATTAAAAGTACTTTTTATGTTAATTCCTTCCGGAAAAATTAGGAAATTTGTGCTTTAGTGGTAAATTCTATTATTCTCGTGATAGTGAGAGATTTCGTGACGGCTTGATTATATTTAAATTTGCCCTCTCTTAGAATTGAATCCAGGAGCTAAATAATATCACTGTTCAGATTTTCATTCTAAACCTATTGGCCACTATTATTTCCTGTTGATTTATTATTTAATAATTACCTACTATTTTTACTGGTCTTATATTACTTTGCTTTGTAAGTTTCATCGCACACCTATTACCCCAATTTTGAACCACTTCCCGTCATTCAATCTTCCCCAAATTTTGCACATAGAAACAACTAAGGTGAAGAATACAAAAACAAAAAAAAGCATAAGACCAGTTTTCAAAAATGGATTTTTATATTAATTATTTTAGTTATTCATTTTGTTACTACTAGGGGGTCTGCTACATACTCGCTTCACTCGGCAACCCCCGGAAAACTGCTCTTCTTACCCAGTGAATTCATTAATTAATAGACAATATTCATTCATTATGTTGAACCGTTTAAACCCGTTTAAATTAATTAAGTTTAATACCGTTTAAATTACAACAAAAGTAAAACTACTACAATAGGCATTCGCTCTTACGACATGCCCGCCCCAATGATCTTCATCTTCATACTCCTTATAAAATCAAATTAATAATTTGCAACTTCATAGATTTGAGAATTACTAATAAAACAACTGTGGAAACCATTATGGCATTATTATTTATTATTTTTTACTTTCTCATATGGAGAGAAAGTATTTTGAGTGTTTGATGGATTTACACGTTTTTGAGGGTCCCCTTAGTCCAAAAAAGTGATTTTGAAAAAATGTCTGTCTGTCCAGACGCCTGGAGCCTAAACTATTAGGCCGATTTTGTCGAAATTTTGCGTACTGTTTAGGCATACACAGAGGCGAAATTGAGAAATTATATTTAGCTTCAAATTTGGGGGCGCTACCCCTCAAAAACACAGAAAAAACGTGAAAAAAATTCTCGAATTTAAAGGATTCGAATTACGAATACTACTGTTAAGTATTATCTACCTTATTTTTTCCTTTCTTACTTATTCTTATTAGACTTGTTCGATAACACAAATTTTTAATAACATCGAAGATGATCATTATACTTATATTTTATTTGTGGGCATTGCAATAACACAATGATTAATTTATAGTGGGGTATTATTAATCAGCTTTTAAGCCAGGTACTAATATATTAATTATAATTATATATTAATGTCTTAATCAAAGTCGTGCAGAACTAATGAGACATGAGACATATCAATTGAATAAAACTCAAATCAATTGCCTAACGTGATTGTCATGTTGTATGCATAATGACCCTCTTAAACGTACTTGCATTCCAGTGTTAGCCGTTACTGTTACTGATATCAGTAATTATTGGGTTTTTTTAACCTTCAGTAATCCGATATGTGCTCAGTTTGATTTTATACTAACTGCAAATTTAAAGTAACTTGTTTTCTTTAATTGTTGTATTCATTTTTTTTTTTATTGATATATAAGTGTATTTTCTTTAGTTGTTTTTTAAGTTAGTTATGTTTAAGTTGTCAATTTTTTGGTATTTATGGAGGATTAAATTTCCATATTTACTTGTAGATTGATTATTATTATTGTAAAGTAAATCAGTTAAATCTGAGACTACTCAAGTTCAGTCATGTTATTTTTACTACAATTAATTTTAAGTGTGATAATTATTTTTAAAACCATAAATAAATTTAATTTATCCTTTAATCCCATTATTTTGAAAATTAAATAACATAAATAAATTAAATTGCTAAGAATATTGTTGCTTTTTATACCAAGAATTTGTGAAACCTACTTAAATAGAAAGTGCGAACTCGGTCATTTATTTAATAATATCTATTCTTCTCAGTTTATTTATCTATTATTTTCTGTGCATTTAGTTATAAATAGTTATTCTTTTCAGTGCATTCAGTTATAAATATCTATTTCTTTCAGTGCATTTAGTTATAAATATCTATTCTTTTCAGTGCATTTAGTTATAAATATCTATTCTTTTCAGTGCATTTAGTTAAATAGCTAGTCTTTTCAGTGCATTTAGTTATAAATAGTTCTATTCTTTTCAGTGCATTTACTTATAAATAGCTATTCTTTTCAGTGCATTTAGTTATAAATATCTATTTCTTTCAGTGCATTTAGTTATAAATATCTATTCTTTTCAGTCCATTTAGTTATAAATATCTATTCTTTTCAGTGCATTTAGTTAAATAGCTAGTCTTTTCAGTGCATTTAGTTATAAATAGTTATTCTTTTCTTTGCACTTAGTTATAAATATGTATTTTTTTCTGTGGATTCAGTTATAAATATCTATTCTTTTCAGGTTATTTAATTTTTCCTAGTTTTATTATTGTGGCTTAACTAATTTCTAGTTCGTATTTATGCTAGTGAATAAATTTGTGGTTAAATCGTATGTTTAAAAATTGATCACAACTAATTATTATTAATAATGGCGATGCAAGAAATTTTTGAGCCATCTGAAGTATTCAGTCATATCAAATTTGAGCCTATCTCCATTTCTTCTTATGGTACCATACCTTTGTTTTAATTTTTTTTGTTATAGTTATGGTTTTAAGTCATCAAACTCAAATCTGAAATCAAAACTATTTATTTAACATATTTCTCCTTTGGTCTAGCTTGCATGCTCGCTAAATCAATCAATATTTTTGCTATTATGCTAATTGATGCATTAGAAAAGCAAATTACTGTAATTGGAATTACAGAAAATGTTTACTTGATTCTAATTATTCATGCTAAATGTTAAAAAATATAAAGACGTCAAGGTGACTTTTAATATCGAATCAAACTAAAACTAAAATATGTACAGCTAAAAAATTGCAAGGGATTTCTTTTATATCAAAATCAAATTTTCAAACAGAAGGAATTCATACAAAATTCTATTTCATTCATAATTCCTAAAAAGAATTATGAATGAATATACATAACTCCTTAATATTATATAGTTGGATAAGCTCTCAAAGAGCACTGTGCTCTTTTGTTGAATTTTCAAAATAAAAAAATGGTGGCAAGTGGCAAGCCAAGCCTCCAAAGATGACATTTTGTCGCCATCTGCTATCTATTTCACAGCTGTTCTTGAAACTGAAATCAAAAAATCTAAACCGCTATAGTAGTAATTAAACTCTTAATATAGTATGTATTAATTAAACAATGATGTGTTGTGCAAGCATAACTTCGATAAATACGCGATGGGACGCGAAGAGCTATGTGACTAATTGGCAGACTTTTTTTATATAAAATTCTCTATACCTTATTGAGGCACGCTAGAAGTTTGACGAATGGGGAAAAACTTCTGCTTTTCATTAGCGTTCGAATGGTGTGTTTAAAGTTTAGCACCAACAGACTGTTGACGCTGAACTGACGATGTTTTTTTTTGCATAGTATATACAAGAATGGGTGAGATACTGTCCGAATAATTTCACCTTAATAGGTTCAGTCCACCGTAATTCAAGAACTAGTCCGGTTGGTCCAAAACTTCAATATAAACCATATGGAAAGTAGACGTTTTTCCCGAATTCGCCACTCTTTTAGCATCCCTCATCCCTCAGTAAAGAATTGAGGGCTCTGCATTTTCGGGGACGAATTTTTAAATGTAACAGGACTTAATATAGATGCTTAGCAGCTGATAATTTGAAAATCAATGTTATTCTGAAAGGATTTTTTAGAGCATTTTCCCTTAGCCCAATTTCTCTATCTCATTTACTTTATTATGATTATCTTTGATTTTGCTTCCGAGCTTACCGAATGCAATGGAAGCCATGTGATGTTTCTAAAGAACGAAAATATTTTGTCTCCGATTTCAAAAATTCCAAGACAGAAATCTGTTTCAGACATCAGGGAACATTTTTGGTTCCGTGTCTGTCCGTCTGTTCCTCATTTTTTTGCGAACAAAAACTACTCGTCCGATTTTAATGAAATTAAAATTTTAATTGGTCATAATTAGCTCGTTGTTGGTCCCATAAAGTTGAAACCTTCTGCACTAATTTTTTTCTCTTCTACATGCGCACAAATATAGCTTCAAAAGTACTTATCTGATTTATATGAAACTTTTATAAATTATCGAAAATAACCCCCAGATAGCCCCAGATTAATTTGAACTGTCTGCGCTCTTTAACTTTTGCTAAATTGATACTTTGATTAATGTATAAAATCAATACCATTTTTACTGATAAAAAACCGAGGGAAACAATTAAACAATACCAAAAACCATAAATCAATAATAAAGTACGTCGTAGGTTGCGAGAAAGCTATGTGCCACACCAATTGGCAGTCTATTTTTAAAATTTTCGTAAAACTGTCATTTTCAGTGAAAGTGTAAAATACAGTTCACTTCTCGTAAGTTTCGACCATTGCCAAATATTTCAAAGTTAATAACTAAACTCCAAACCTCATTGGGTTTTAATTCCCACTAAAATCTCTGTATAAATAAACATTTTAGCCAATTTTATTTTCTACATGTATTTTTATCATCAATGTTTGTGGTTCTTGTATTCTCTTTAATTATTTCCATTCGTTTGATATTTGGCAATGTCTTTCTATACATTATTCCCTTCAAAGCAAAAAAATCATAAAACCATTCATTTTCAAAAAATTAACTTGGGGGAAAAACTTAAATAAATGTATGTAATTTAATCCAAACTTCTTGGCAACAAGTATAATTTTAAATTATACTACATTATAATAAAATATATTCATATTACACCTTATATTTTCGACGATGTCGTAATTGCATTAATTTTTTTTTTTTTTTAGTTTTAGTAATAATATATGCAACTAGGTTCATTTACGAAGTGCGCTGAATTTTAAAAATAAAACATTTTTATTACATACAGACATAAATGATTAAAAATATAAAAGAAGATTATATGCAGTTGAACTTGGAGGACCTTAAATGAGCAAATTCTTTTTTTTTTAAACTTAAATCTAACCATATATAATGTGTTGTATAGTCAAATAATCACTTCGAATCTGATGTACTAAAAAAAAAATTAATGTATTTAGTTTTGCTTCCAAGCTTACCCAAGGTAACAGAAGCTATTTGATCATTCTGAAGAATGATAAAATGTTATGTCTCCGATTTCAACAATGCCAAAGACCAAAGACAACGATCAGTTTCTGACATCAGGACACCTTTTTGGATTCCTATCGATCTGTATGTCTCAATGCTTGTTAACCAACTGTACTCGTCCTATTTTTATGAAATTTGGATAGGTCATTATTTTTTCTTTCTCAAGCACACAAACATACATTTTTTTACACCTATATCTTCTAAAATATATATCAATTTTTATGAAATTTAGGTTGTTTGTCAAACGTAGCCCCAGATTAATTTCAACCGTCTGCGCTCTTTAAATTTGTCTAAATTGATACTTTAATTAAGGTAATTAATTAATATAAAAATTCCATTTTTTAAAACTGGTCTTGTGTACAATTTTTTTTTTTTTCTGTATTCTTCACCTTAGTTGTTTCTATGTGCAAAATTTGGAGAAGATTGAATGACAGGAAGTGGTTCAAAATTGAGGTAACAGGTGTGCGATGAAACTTANACCGAATGCAATGGAAGCCATGTGATGTTTCTAAAGAACGAAAATATTTTGTCTCCGATTTCAAAAATTCCAAGACAGAAATCTGTTTCAGACATCAGGGAACATTTTTGGTTCCGTGTCTGTCCGTCTGTTCCTCATTTTTTTGCGAACAAAAACTACTCGTCCGATTTTAATGAAATTAAAATTTTAATTGGTCATAATTAGCTCGTTGTTGGTCCCATAAAGTTGAAACCTTCTGCACTAATTTTTTTCTCTTCTACATGCGCACAAATATAGCTTCAAAAGTACTTATCTGATTTATATGAAACTTTTATAAATTATCGAAAATAACCCCCAGATAGCCCCAGATTAATTTGAACTGTCTGCGCTCTTTAACTTTTGCTAAATTGATACTTTGATTAATGTATAAAATCAATACCATTTTTACTGATAAAAAACCGAGGGAAACAATTAAACAATACCAAAAACCATAAATCAATAATAAAGTACGTCGTAGGTTGCGAGAAAGCTATGTGCCACACCAATTGGCAGTCTATTTTTAAAATTTTCGTAAAACTGTCATTTTCAGTGAAAGTGTAAAATACAGTTCACTTCTCGTAAGTTTCGACCATTGCCAAATATTTCAAAGTTAATAACTAAACTCCAAACCTCATTGGGTTTTAATTCCCACTAAAATCTCTGTATAAATAAACATTTTAGCCAATTTTATTTTCTACATGTATTTTTATCATCAATGTTTGTGGTTCTTGTATTCTCTTTAATTATTTCCATTCGTTTGATATTTGGCAATGTCTTTCTATACATTATTCCCTTCAAAGCAAAAAATCATAAAACCATTCATTTTCAAAAAATTAACTTGGAAAAACTTAAATAAATGTATGTAATTTAATCCAAACTTCTTGGCAACAAGTATAATTTTAAATTATACTACATTATAATAAAATATATTCATATTACACCTTATATTTTCGACGATGTCGTAATTGCATTAATTTTTTTTTTTTTTTAGTTTTAGTAATAATATATGCAACTAGGTTCATTTACGAAGTGCGCTGAATTTTAAAAATAAAACATTTTTATTACATACAGACATAAATGATTAAAAATATAAAAGAAGATTATATGCAGTTGAACTTGGAGGACCTTAAATGAGCAAATTCTTTTTTTTTTAAACTTAAATCTAACCATATATAATGTGTTGTATAGTCAAATAATCACTTCGAATCTGATGTACTAAAAAAAAAATTAATGTATTTAGTTTTGCTTCCAAGCTTACCCAAGGTAACAGAAGCTATTTGATCATTCTGAAGAATGATAAAATGTTATGTCTCCGATTTCAACAATGCCAAAGACCAAAGACAACGATCAGTTTCTGACATCAGGACACCTTTTTGGATTCCTATCGATCTGTATGTCTCAATGCTTGTTAACCAACTGTACTCGTCCTATTTTTATGAAATTTGGATAGGTCATTATTTTTTCTTTCTCAAGCACACAAACATACATTTTTTTACACCTATATCTTCTAAAATATATATCAATTTTTATGAAATTTAGGTTGTTTGTCAAACGTAGCCCCAGATTAATTTCAACCGTCTGCGCTCTTTAAATTTGTCTAAATTGATACTTTAATTAAGGTAATTAATTAATATAAAAATTCCATTTTTTAAAACTGGTCTTGTGTACAATTTTTTTTTTTTTCTGTATTCTTCACCTTAGTTGTTTCTATGTGCAAAATTTGGAGAAGATTGAATGACAGGAAGTGGTTCAAAATTGAGGTAACAGGTGTGCGATGAAACTTACAAAGCAAAGTAATATAAGACCAGTAAAAAGCAAAATAATTTCAACAGATTTAGAAAACGAGTGGAAATTAAATAAATTAGACAATGCCAGGTTGTAAAAACACAAAATATTATTAAAGTAAACGAAATAGAAGCGAGGAAGCTATGTGCTACACAAATTGGCAGACTAGTTTAGTTTTGCTTTCTCTCAGAAAATGTTTCTTGTTAAATATTTGGCAGTTACTAGGACTTAAAAAGATACAATTGATTCAATTAAAAAATGCAATAAGAGTATTGATAAAAATCGGAGTATTTGATATTATTTTCTTTTGAAAATTGCTTGGTTTATTTGAAGAAAGAACAAATAATTGAGAGTGCAAGTTTCAAGGTGAACTAGTCAGGGGAGCATAAAACCAGAACTTTAAATGGTCTACATAGTTGTTTGACCTTTTCCATGCCAGTAATAAACTGCTGTCATTTGCTGTTTCCTTACACCTTTCTATAACCTCAGTTTAACTCAATTTTTTGCTGACCTAACCAGTAATTATGAGATCATCTTCTTTCTTCGATTGTTTGACGTTTTGAGCTGTGTGTATTCCCAAAAAATAATATTCTTAACAAGCTGTTGTCAGGGCACTCTAACACCTCTAGTCTTCAGTCCAGTCTTCCAAGATTAGTAAGGGGTACCATGAGAATGCTTTGAGAATCGCCATGTACCATATTGCTGATGCATTATGATGATTCCTAAATCTACCTGACTGCCTCATCTCTAGGACCGCTATAGTTAAAAGTTGGTTTTACCCTTGTAAAACTATTGTGGGTTTAGAGATCTTAGTTATTTTTTAGGGTTTCGTTGGTAAAACCAAAAAAAAGAAACCCTTAGAGTTTCGTTCCTGTGTCTGTCTGTTCTTTCACTCTGTACCGTTCCAATAACTTTTGAATCAAAAGAGATAAAACCATGAAATATTCCAGTATAAAAGATCGTTTTGACGTGCACACAGGAAAAATATAGTGAACTTAAAATTATCAACTGTTCAAATCCAAAATAGTGGATAATTAACGTGAGGCGATTTTTTTTTTTTTTTTTTTTTTTTTTTTTTTTTTTTTTTTTTTTTTTTTTTTTTTTT
>KZ651295.1:332397-347585 GCA_001010745.2 Gerris buenoi
ACATCTGAGTTGGGAGTGTCGAGTTAAGACTCCAAGTACTTGATTTTTTTTTTTTTTTTTTTTTAGTTTTCAGTGGGGTATCAAATGAAAGGTATTGAAGTGTAGATTTCAAAAATATATAACACTTGTGGAAAGTTTTTAATTTTCCATGATATTTTGCCAAAAACTTCAAAATTTGGTGCATATGTCCTCCCCTTACACTAATTTCACATGTTCACAATACCAACAAAACCCTTTTTACGTGAGACTTCACGCACAACCAATCTATCTCAGTGTACATTAAGTACATCCAATATTTCATTTCCACTTCTCCGCTTGAAAAGCTCACTTCTGTGAGAAAATGAAATAATTTCAGTAGGTTTGCTATTTGTCATAGGTTTGCTATTTTACATTTCTCAGCTTTAGATAAGAAATTTGTTTTGAACAGTACCTCTGATAACCCTGTTACCTCAAGTCTACAGCTTTTAAGGCAAAGTTAGGAGATTGCCTCTGCAGTAAACTTTGATTTTGGGTTTGAACTACTACATTATAACTGGAAGATAAAAGTTTTAGTTCCTTATCATTTAGCTCCCATTGTTTTGCTAAAAGATAGTGTTAGAAGTGGAGAGCTCTTAGCTTGTCAGTGTCCTTTCTTATACCCATTTTCAAACACATTGAAGCTTATTTTTAAAGTAAATATATTCTTTATTTAATTCTCAAGTCGTTTTTGTTAATGTTGCAATGTGTTTGTATTTATACATTTCTTCATTAATATTTTAATTAATATTTTTTTTTGTTTCTTTTGTAATAGAAACTGGTGCAATTGAGGCAACAACTCCTGAAGGAGTGAACGAACTGATTGGCCTCTCTCCTAGTCAGCAGGAAGAATTGAAGAAGGAATGGGCTGACGAACTTGCTAAGGTGGAATTATCAGAAAACTTTAATTGTTCTTTTATTTTTAGTATTGTTTTAATTTTTAGGGTTTTGTAGATACTTCTCAAAACCCTTATGCCGAGGGTGATGTGTCCGTCTGTCCGTCGCTCTTTGGTTCATAGGGCCCGAACCGTTCAAGCGAAAGTGCTGAAATTTGGAACCCTGGTGCAACTTTTTGACCCAACCAGAGGAAAAATATACAGAAGTCCATAATTAGATTTGCGCATGCGCAATTCAAAAAAATGTGGTAAACTCAAAAATTTACATTTTTTTAAATTTTTGAGTGGGGTATCAAATGAAAGCTGCTGAAGAGTAGGACACAAATATATATTTGCTTTTTTAAAGTTTGCATTCCTTATTGGTTTATTACTGATAAAAAACATTGTGACCCCCCGGGGAATCGAACCCGGACTCTTGAGATCGAAGACCAGAAATCATAATTACATAATGGGTATGCTTACTCATCTACAAAACCCTAAAAAGTACTTGGGGCAAGTACTTCCCTGTGATTTTTTTACTTTAATTAATGTTTATGGGATAAAGAATCAATATAGTGGTGTGAGTCATAAAATAAAATGGTTATTTTTGTCATTTCATGAAAGACAGATCTTCGCTGTTGTTGTTTTAAACGTACAGATACTATTGTGAAAGTCTTACGTTGTCATTTAAAATTTCTTCATAATATGAACAAGTTTCAAAGAAGTAACATAATTATCTTCTTCTTCTATTTATTAGTTACTTTAACTCCAAGCTCGAGCATAAGGTCTCCAAGAATATTCAGTTTACAGCCTACAATTCTTTCTTGAACCACATTAACTGGTTAACAGATGATATTAGCTGGTAAGAACAGGCAGGTACTTCATGTATAGATGAAGGCAAAACTCATAGTTATGAGTCACAATTACTCATGCAATAAAAATGGTTATAAGTTTAACCTCTATGAATAGATTAAAGATGCCAGCTATTACTTTATTTATAGTTTGTTGTAATCTGTTATTTTTTTTACTATGTTTCCCTGTAGTTCAGAAGATTGCATGCAAAAAAGTCTCTGACTAACATCAAGCTAGAATTTTGTATACAAGTTAATGTTTTGGTGTCTTTTAAAAATATGTGGTCGGCTAAGTTCGTCTGGGGGACATAGCTTGGCAATAGGCATTTGAAAAAAACAAACAGGTGGAAAGCGGCCATGTCCTGCCCTTTTTGGTGGACAATTCGATTTTCATGATCCTCAGTACTAACTTAGTAGACCAAAAATCAAGTTTATAATAGGTCAATCAAGTTCCTCACTTAATAGGTTAGTTAGTCAAATATTACTTCAAATCAAAGAGGTCTCTTATTATGTGACCGACTACATCAAAATCAGTGAAACAAGTCAAAACAACACTCCACTCAACCCAAAAACATAACCTGTATTTGTAATTTTTAGTTTTGTTTTTTAAAAACGAACATAACAAGCCTGATGATAAAATTGATTATTATTGATTGATTAAAATTCAATACCACTCACGGAAATAATTAACTTGTTAAATCCCAACTCAAGATTCAATCCGTATCTAAACATCATGGAAACGTAGTATGTATTATACCGATACTAGAGAGCATTAAAATTTGATTCAGTATTATTTTTTTTACCTCTTTTTTAACTTAATATTAATGTAAACTGTATTTTTTGGTTATAGACTGAGGAAGAGATACAGACACTACGACATGTTCTTGCTAGTAAAGTTAAAGCTGCTCAGGAATTAAAAAGGAAACTTGGCTTCTCTGTTTGGAGGGAATTCCAAGATGATATGTCCCAAGGCCTTAAAAACGTCAAGGAATCTCATGTGTAAGTTCTTAAAAACCGATTATATTATCAGATAAAAACATATAGGTATAAGAACAATAATCTAAATTGGTTCATAGAGATTCTGTTTTGACCTAACTACTCAATACATGATAACTACTAAGGAATAATGAAGAAGAGTTCTTCTTGTCATATATATTCTTATTTTGAGTAATACATAAAATATTTCCCTGTATTATTTTATGGAGGAATTTAGTGTTCATAGTTTAATATATAGTTTTTATAGTTCAATATATAATTTGCTATAGCACTCTAGAAAACTGTAGACATTATGGAAGTTAACATTATGGTAGTTAACTAACTGTGCATTGTGGATCTGTATCAATATTAAAACAAATATCATTACACCCTAGCATGGGTGCCCATATGAATTTTTCCAGGGGGGGGCCAATGCCACCGGGGAGGGGGTGGGGGTAGGTTTCTTGAAAGCAAAACACCTCGGAAGTATATATTTTACCTCTTTTCCTGAGACCTAGGGGGGGGGGGCCAAGACCCCCCCCCCCCTGCCCATAGGTATGGGCGCCCATGCACCCACACCCCTTTAATTTTTAGTATTTATTACTTTTCCTCACTACTAATAGTAGGAAAATAATTGTTTTTTTAAATGAAAATAACTATCTAAAATCTTGTGAAGATGTTGCTGACATAAAAAATAATTCAAATCCTTAACACTAAGATAAGCTCTATCATTTGTTAGGCCCCACTTTTTCATTAAGTACTTGAATACTTAATGAAATACTTAATTTCATTAAGTATTTTTTCATTTGAACACGTTCAAATTCCGATAAGATTTTGGGTGGAAGGGGTTTTGTTGTGCCTATTTATTTCTTGTTTATTTTTTAACCTATAAAATAATAAAATATAAATAATAAATATAAACAATAAATATAAAAAATAATAATAATATAAAATATAAATATAAATAATAGATAAAAACCTCATAAAAGAATAAAAACATCAACAATGTAATACCGAGATTATGCACACTATACAATAAGGTATACAATTAGTGTTAGTGAGAGACACCAAGGGATGTCCCATGCAAGCGTGACACATAGGAACTGTTCCAACACCAGACAAACGTCACAAATATGTTGGCTCGGCAAAACACCATGTCCTGCATCGTTTTGTCGCTACCGACATATATATGTATACATATATAGGTCATACATACATATATAGGTCCAGAGTTGGGTGGGCATCGTCGGGCCCCTGATGAGGAACAGTTCCTATGTGTCACGCTTGCGTGGCACATCCCTTGGTTTCTCTCACTAACACTAATTGTATAAATAATAAAAACCTTTGAAATATAATTTCTGACAGCATGGTGTCTGACTTATATCTAAATAAAGATTCAAATTTATGTTACAACTAAATATAGATTTAATGTTCCATGATAGACTGCCTAAATTTGAGGTCTGAACAAGTTGGTAAGAACTAGAATGGAAGATTTTCTTTCAAACAGGGTGTTTCTTATATTCATTGCATTACTGTTTCTTCCAAATTTTTCTCTCACGAGTCTTATTTAGTCTTATTTTCGAGGGTGTCTTATACTCCATCCAATATGGTATTTTATAACCAAAAATATATGAGGGCTTTTAATGCAGTTTTGTTGTTTTACTTTATTATTATGTTTAAATGCACCGAGCTCATTTTTTTCTGTTTCACTTAATTTGTTATTATTATTATAAAATTTAGATTTTATCTCTCCCTTCTTCTTTAAGTGGTAGAAAGAGCTTTTTACCTAACCCTTTGAGAATAAATAAAGCTTTTTCATATCTTTTACTATATGACCTCTTTCTCTGCCTCTGTACAATTTCAAGAAAATTTGAATTTTTTGAGAATTTTGAAGATTATATAATATTCTTGAATAAGGGCTCCTCCTACAAACAGAAACTTTATAGAACTTTATACTGACCTGGGTGGACATTTTGTTGATTATTATCAACTATAAAACCCCATTGAAAATATATATATATATTTTTTTTTTAGCTAACTAATTTAAATTTTATTTGAAAAATCCTAGCATAACCATTTTTAATTGTTCATAATTAATAATAATTGTTAATTAATCATTGATCAATACACTTTAAAAGTAATTGGTATGCTTTTAAGATATTGAGACACCTTCCGTCTTAGGTATTTTAGAAATTATTAGAGCTCAATGAAAAGTATTTTATCTACATAAAATTAGATTGTTACAAAAATCGGTTACTTTACATATTTACTCAATCTGATTACATATCTCAATTCCCTAAATTTCAAATAAGATATAATGGTTATTCAAATCTCATGTTAAGGCAAATTTTGCTTACCCACAAGCTAATCTGATTCCCTTATTTTTTAGAGATCCATACTAAAAATTTAAGCAAATTAAATTTTCAATTAACTGTTGTAACACCATTTAAATAATTATACCAAACATAATAAACATATTGGTCTTAACTAATTTGCTTAATCAGTTTTCTATTTATGTCCTAAAATCTCTTTAACCACTTTTTTTTAATTTTAGTTGCTTGAATATACAGGGTGTTTAAAAAATACTTTTTAATTCATAAAAAAAAGTCATAATAAATGAAAACCAGCCGTTTTCGAGGTATGGAGTTGTTTAACCCTTTGACTGTGGAGGTATTACCAGGTGATATCTAGCATTTTCAACTGAGTGGTGGAAGGTATCACTTGGTGATACCGCATGGTTTGGAAAGGCGTGTGTTATTCGAGAGAGGGGATAATGGAACTTTTTCAAACGGGTTCTTTAGTTGTGAGGCCGCCTCAGAGATAGACCCAACATCATTTCACTCGTTTACTCCTGCTATGCTGGTTTGCAGACCTCTTTTTTTGCAGACCCGCAACACTTCAGCTCCTGGATAGATCCTAAGGAAAAGGTCCCGCAGTTAAAGGGTTAAGAAAATAAATATGTATTGCTTGTAATTTCAATTAGTCCCCGACCCATTAAAACAAATAACTGTGTAAATATAACATTTTAATTTTGAATAATCAAAGCAGACATTCTAAATGTTCTCTTTCCATTTGCATATATCCTTTACACGTCTGTAAAAATGAATGCCGCATTCTTCCAAAGATTCCTTGATCCATTTATATTGTCTGGCATGCATATTCTATTTGGTCTCGTGATTCATTTAAATTATTCTCAGGGCTTGAATAAAAAAACTACCACTCCCTAAGGGCTAAAGTCAAGTGGATTGAGCTCAGGAGATCTAGGTGTCCGCATCCCCTCCACTTACTTACCCCCTCTACTCACCCTATCAACTTTCTGCTGTAATTTGCTGCTGAAACTTCTGAGCATGATTAAAACATTTCTGGGGTGTTGAAAACGCTTGATTTTCAATCCCATTAAAGATTTTGTTTGTATTAATGAGATCTTAAAATTGGGTAAAATTTCCAATCATATTTTTTAAACACCCTTTATATAAAAAGTATTTTTGCACTAGCTTGTTGCTATTTAATTAGTATTATTTCTTAGTTGCTTTTATTGTTTATTTTATTAGTTGTTATTTTGGCTGTATATAGTTTTCAAACTGTTGAAGAGCAAGTCGGCAAGATAAGCAGAGCAGTTACTGAAGCACCAATGTAAGAGCATTAAGTTGCCACTCAGTTGTACTAACCTTATTACTAACACTTGGTAACAATGTGCCTGCCTCTTGTACTAACTTTTTAAATGGTGTCAGATTCAAAGTTCAATGCTTGGGAGTTAAGAAGCTCAATTATGATTATTAGCACATAGAGTAGACACTATTAGGTAAGTCAAAACATAAACTCCATCTTATTAAGGAAACTAATTAAACGCATTGTTTGTTAAAGACAAAAGTATATACAGTAGAACCTTGATAAGAAGTTTCTCAAGGGGATTAGGGAAACAGTCTTGTTATCAAGGTGCTCTTTTTATTGAGGGGACATTATGTTTTATGGCAATCTCAAGGGGATTTGAAAATTGCATTTGTAATTGAGGTTGTCGTGTTATTGAGGGTTGTGTAAGCGAGGTTCTACTGTACCACAAAATTTCTTATATAATTGTTTAAATGGGCTCTTAAAATAAAGACAATCAAAAAATTAGATCCAACCATAGAAGTTTCACCTCTAACCACCATAAACCATAGAAGTTTCTTTGCCATAAAAAAATCGAAACATCGGATATCAACCCCTTTGTGACGCGGATTTCACCGCAAACCCAAGCTGTTTATGACAAAATATGAGGAAGTTTATCTCTAGTGTTACACAGCTCTACCAAAATATATTTGTTTTTAACAAAATCCATTTGTGGTTTATTTCTAAATCTGCGACAGTTTTATTTCAGTGGTAGGTTTGTTTGTGGCATTATATAAGCCAATATTTGAAAACCACTGAAGTAGATTATGATTTTTTTTTCGTGAGATGGAGCTTTACCTTCCCTAAAAGTGTCAACCTGCATCATGAAAAGGAACAGACTTGATAGCTTCTGTAAAAGCAGAATTTCTATTTTGCTTTGTTTAATTTACATTTTGTGATAATAGCTTTATTTTAATATTTCTACTAACATAAATTATCATTATTATTTATATTGTATGGTTGTTATTTATATTGTATTGTTGTTATTTATATTGCATGGATGTTATTTATATTGTATGGTTGTTATTTATGTCCTTGTAAATTTTATTTATTATTTATTTGTATTACAATAATTGTTGTACAACATGTAACGTGCCAACCTTCAAACCTCCTAGTATATACAAGGGAGAAGATGTATTAATGATTTGAGCTCCTACTACTAAAGTTATCCTAAAATCCAAGCCTCCCACCCCTTACTCAGATTCCTATAAGGCAATAAGCTATCTCCTAGGTCTTCGAGTGTAGGAAGTAAATAAAGGTGTTTGGTACATCTACTCAATAAGTGAAAGACTTTAACTTAATCGACTTTTGAACCGGTTTGCCAAATACTCACTATTGGTTGTTACATGTTTGTCCCTATGTGGCCACCACTTCTTATGCAATCAGTATCTAGAACAAATTAAATAGTCCTTTGTGTTGTCTGTGCAGTACAGTAAAAGGTGTGGAACATGTAATAATTAACTGCCAAAGCAACGCACTTTCATGATAAAAATGATTTACAAATTTACACCTTAGTTCAATAGTCTCATACCTCGAATTAGGAACATGTGTCAATAAATTAACTAAATTTATTGCTTGTGTATTTGCTTTTTTGGTAGTGTAAAATTTAAGTTGAAGAATGCTTTTTTACTTGTTTTAATGTACCTGGCAATAAGAACAGAATTCAAAATGCCTTTTTTTTTAATATGGTGGACTTCACTTTTTGTTGGTTAACTGAAATTATTGTACAGCAGGTTCAGTTAACTGTTGCGAGTAAAATGCATGGATTCTATTGTTGGGAAGAAATGTTTTATACTTTAACGTTAAGGTCATCCATGGTGTCTTAATATATTGCGTTTATATGATACTTCCTAGTGTGTAAAGATATACCTTAAAACATTATCTAATAGGTTTTATTAGTGTTTTTTTTTTTTTTTTAAATTATCATTATTTCTGACTTAAAGAGCATGTCAGTAAAGTCTTTTTTACAGTTCCTATTTCAAAACTGATCTAAGTCATCTTGGTTTCTTCTTGAATTAAGAAACCATTAATGATCCTGGCTCAATGCTAGCTTTCGCTTTATTCAGCTATATCTGCTGACTTGACTGATTGATGCTTGATCCTAGGACTAATTATGTTTGATGACAGCTCAAAGAGACTATTTCTTACTTTAAAATAAGTGATATTGTTGTTGCGGAAGTTTCTCATTGTCATTTAATACCAACCAGCAAAATGCATTAGTTTATACAAAAAAAAAACTAACAACAGTTAATGTTTAACTTAGTGGTCAAACTAAAACAACGCTTCTGTGGTTGTTGGCAACAAGAATTAAATTTGCTTTTCTGAGTTTTATTCTTACTTAAGACAAGTTTTTAAGTTATGCAAACTGAATAATTAACAGGATTAGGACAATCTTAATTGTTTCAGTATTTTAAAATTACTTCAATAAATTATGAGTAATAATTAATTAAATCAAGTAGTTTATTTCCCCCTTCTAATTATTTATAACATTTATTTCTGTAAAAGGCTTATTGTGAAATTATTGTGTTAGATACCAGAAGACTGAGAGCTTGGTTAAAGGGACCACTGAGAAGGCTACATCTATACTCGGAGGTCTTGGCCAAGGATTCACGAGCAAGTTGGGACAACTCAAGAATTCAGATTCATTCCGTTCATTTGAGGAAAAGGTTGGATCAGCCTATGAAAATGTTAAGGTATCCTTATCTATAATATAAATACAGTTATTTAATATATGATACACTTAATACAGTTATTTAATTTTATACACTTAAATTTTTATTCCTCATATTTCTTCCTTTTATATCTTGTCATTTTTAAATCAAAGAACTGTGTATTTACAATCTAAATTCACTTCCCTTGACACAGACTGTTTAAGGTGCACTTGCCTTAAATTGTGCTATACAAACCCAAAATGTGGGCCCTAATTATGTAATTTATCATAGTAACTAATGAGGTACTTCTTTAAATTGTTACTCCCTTATGTTTTTTAGATTATAAATGACTGTGACTAAATAACTATTAAAGGGATGCTCAGTCTAATTTGGGACTAAGGAATATCAAAATTATGTTTTTATAGGGAGCAACAGTCTAAAGAAGAACATTCCATACACCTTCTTACTCCCTTTTTTTATAAGGGGAGTAACAATCTAAAGAAGTGTCACTAATGATATACTGTTTAAATGGAATTAACCTTTTTTGAACTAAACACATTAAAAAATAACCCCGTAAAAAATAGACCCTAGTAAGAGGTATTTGTGCCATCAATCTAAAATGACATTTCGTAATTAGGGAAATGACACTTTCTTGCGTTTATGCACTTCCTTGAGATTACTGTACAATACATTTTTTAATTTGGTTTTCTTATGTTGCAGGGTAAGGTGACACCATCTAGATCAGCTTCAGCCCAAAATTTCCTCGATTCTCTTCGTGAGGGTGAAGATAGACCCAAGAGCACCGCTTCGACTCCTACTATAGTTGAAGAAAAACAGGTCCAATAATATAACCTTCTGACTCGGAACATAACTTGCCTCAAACCTTATAATCAAACTGCACTAACTGATGTTATATCTAAATGTCTGCTCTCCGTTGCGCATTTACAATCGTTTGGTCGTCGTGGAATTTTCTGTTGAAAATATTATTTTCCTTTATAATTTCAACTTGGGTAAAATTTTCATTAAACAAATTTTCTTTTAGTGCAGTTTTTTCATCTCTTCAAACCGATCCTTTTTTTCAAATCAGTGTCGCCACATTCGTATGCTTAATTTACACTAAATCGAACACTGTTTATTATTTAATTTTTTATCTTTATTTAAGGCTTTTTTGTGGCTTTCATATACGACTATTTTGTACATCATTATGTACAAAGAAAACACTTCTTGTCCCTCCTAAATAGGAAAATAAATAAATGTATAAGTATTTTATTATAAAAAAAAAATAATAACATTAAATAAATTTTAATATATAATTAAAGTTATATTAAAACTTGTTGGGGAATAGATCTAAAATCATTTATTAAGAAGAAAAAGATTATATTATATAAATATGTAATTCATAATATTAAATGAAATAGGTAATATTTTTTAAAAATGTTACTTTTGTTACTGCTTATGAATAAGAAGTAAAAGCACGAGTATCTGAAGGATTTTTTGTTTTACTTTTTCCGTAACAAATAAAGAGAAAGAATTATTACGTTCATATCCTCATTTTGTAATATTATACTAATTATTTATAATTCAGCTAATATTGTTATGCATATCCAATCCAGTTTGAAGAAAGATAAATAACTTCGTTAGTCCTACAATAGATCCATTTTTTTAATAAGTACTTTGTAAAGCAACTTAGTAACTTGGAAATTAAAGTTTTAACAAGTTATTGATATAGATGAATTTTTGCATTGTAAAATATCTAATCTCCTATAAAAAGTTGTGGTAAATCTTTAATCGGTATTTTTTTGTCAATCTTTCTAGTTTTTACTAACTATCCCACTGCTTTGTGCTTTTACCTCATATAAATATTATCGAACATTGCTGAACATTTTTATAGAAGGTTCTTTTTATATAAATATAAATGATATATTCTTGTGATATTATTAAATAAATTATATTCCTTTTTTTAAAAAATGTATTAGATATATATTGTGGTGAATTCCTGTACCCGTGGTTTTTTAATTTTAATTATTTATGTTATTGGTGAATTGTTTCTTGGCTGTAGTTGGTTTTCTGGGGACATTTCTCTCCTTTTACATGAAACACTTTCAGGGGTTTTAGGTATCTTGATGATGAATTAAAGCAGTTATTTCATCGCAAGATTTCAGTTTTGTTAAGTTAGCACAGTTAATCCTTGTGTGGTCGAAATTTAATAAATCTACTTTTTTCAAAGGAGATGAGATTTTGAATGTCTGAGATTGTGTGGATGCAGGCATTTTTAACCACTTATAGGGATTACCCAGAGAGAAGGTGACAAGATATCATTATCATTACGAAATGATAATTATTCTTATCATGAGCAACTCTCTTACAGAACGATTTCTGCAATCAGGATCCACACTCTTAAATATCTAGACTTATTATTGAATTAGTCCTGATGAAAACTTAACCCATTGAATGCGTAATCCAATTCATGAACCTGCCTTAGTGACTGAATAAAATCTACATGATTTTAAAAGTTAATTTAAAAATAATTAAAAAATTTTTTTTAAATGTTTGGATCCACTGTGGATACAAACGTCAGTGGGCCTGACGGAGCCTTGCAAGATGGTTCTACTCGAGGCACGGAGAATAGAGCTACTGAGGGCTGAAAGGAGGGCTTGGATCCACTGTGAATTCATCTATCTCCAGCCTTAGCCCAGCATGAATGCGTAGTGGATTCATCCGCACTGAATGGGTTAAGTTGTACTCAAATTGTGCTTTAAGGCTCAGGTTCTAAAAACCTGGAGATATAAACCACGTAAGTAAATCCATTGAGCAATTCACCACATAAAGCGGCCACTTGTCACCTCTCTTTTTTTGATCATCAGTGTAAAATATGAGAGTTTTGAGTGTTTAATAACTAAGGGAATGATCCCTCTATTAATAATATATAGATTATTATTATTAAAAATCTTATTATTATTATTATTATAAACCGGCATAGCCGAGTGGTTAATGCACTCGACTCTGAAACCAAGATCTAAATCCGGTAGGTCAGTTTGAATCCTGAAAAATTAATTTATTATTATTACAGTTAGTTAAAGGTAAAAATAATCAGCAATGTTCTAATGGAATAAATACATTTCGTATTTCATTTAAATAATTGGGTAAAGAAAATATTTCCTTTTTTTTTCATGTAAATAATAAT
The DNA here is from genome assembly GCA_001010745.2 of Gerris buenoi. Lineage (NCBI taxonomy): Eukaryota > Metazoa > Arthropoda > Insecta > Hemiptera > Gerridae > Gerris > Gerris buenoi. The sequence goes on from KZ651295.1 coordinate 344,597, forward strand.
AATTATAATAAAAACCCTCTAATTTGTTTCAAATATTTTATAAAAATCAATTAAGAATATATTTCATAGAACAATAATTAAATAATTTTTATCCATAAAATCCCAATTGTTTAATTATATTGTTTTTGTCTTGCAGTATAACTTCGTATTACTGTCAATTGAATTTTTTTATTTTATAAATTAACACATTTAGTAAGTAAATATATGAAACTATATTTTTTTATTAAATGTGAAAAATTAATTATTTATAGAATCATATATTCCCTTCAAGATTAAATTAGTCGATAATTTTATTTATCGTATATAATTTTTTAAAAAAATAATATGTTTTGATCTTAAATCATTAATTAACTATAGTTTAATTATTGAAATATAATTTAAGTAATCAGAGTTTTGTTCTATTTTTTATTTTTTATTATNGCATAGCCGAGTGGTTAATGCACTCGACTCTGAAACCAAGATCTAAATCCGGTAGGTCAGTTTGAATCCCAAAGAGGTGATACTTGTTTCACACTGATGATCTCATCGAGTATATGAGTATAGTGGCCAGATAATAAACCCTGTCCTGTAAATAGCCCAAGCTATTGATCGGGATTAAACCGGCATAGCCGAGTGGTTAATGCACTCGACTCTGAAACCAAGATCTAAATCCGGTAGGTCAGTTTGAATCCCAAAGAGGTGATGCTTGTTTCACACTGATGATCTCATCGAGTATATGAGTATAGAGGCCAGATAATAAACCCTGTCCTGTAAATAGCCCAAGCTATTGATCGGGATTAAAAAAATAAAGGTTCAGAAGGGGTATTCTTTAGAATTTAGAAGATCTAGATTTCATTTCCATCAATAAGTTAATTCATTACAATTCTCAATTCCTGGATCCAAAAATAAATATTGATTAATTAAATAGGACCACTCAAGCAAATATCATTCCATTTACACTAACCAACATAGAAATGGTTAAATGAATAAACATAGAAGGTACTCTCCATTGGTACAAGGACACTACAGTACATATTTAAACATCAATAAAAAATTGTATAATCATAGTTATATATATTTTTTTAAACAATTTTTCCGTACTATTTCATTTACACCCAAACACATAATTTTACACTTAACACAAATACACTAAATAAGAAAAACACTAAAAAGACTATGGAACCTTAGAAAATAATATATATTTATTCATATTTATTCTTATATTTTATTTTAAAATTTATATTTTTTAAGATATATTAATATTGAAAAAAAATATATATAATGGTTAATTGAGTTAAAAAAAAAAGAATTTGTGGTATTAAATTATATACATATTTGTGAAGAAATAAATAATATTTTTAAAACAATTTAGTATAATGGAGATATAAGGGCAATCGCTAATGTAATTTTTACGGTGTTATTATTTTATTTTGAGAATGTGATATGGTTTTTTGCCTTCATAATGGTATATTATGATTTATTTATTTGTAATTTCTTCAAAAATATTAGATTTTGTTTGCCCATTATAAGCTTTTCATGTTCTCATAAGGTATTTTTGTATTTTATTTTGAGTTTCCTTTTGAAAGAGTCGAAGAAATGATAATAAAACTTAACGTGTACATGCTAATTTATATATTTTTATTCATTAATAATAATCAGTTTACAATTATTAATGACAGAAAAACCCGGTTCCTGTATTAGGTAATATTGACCTAATCAAATTTTTATTTTATGTGGTTACATTTAAAAAAAAAAAATCTTGATTAAACAGTAATTTGTCTATTTAATTTAATTGATTCAAACTACGTTTTACGTCTTAATTTTAATTAATAAAAACAATTATTATTAATTTACTTTTAAACCATAATAGTGAAAATTTTGTCAACCCTTCTAATTTAAACTAAAAATTACCAATTAGTTTTTTTTTACTCTCCCCATTTGTCAGTGTGACGGTGATAAACCATAAGAGTTTTTGGTATAGTTGAATTTTAAATGAAATTTTGATCATTTGATTAGACAACTGTATCATCTGTAGGTAGGTGTAGGATTTTGTATCTGTAGGTAGGTGTCTAGTTTGACCGTGAGTCAAACTAGTTTGACAAGCAAGTTAGATTAAAAGTTTGTCAAATAAGTTTGATGCCCAGTGACACCACATCAAGCCATCCAACTCACAAACTTCACCCACACACGGTCCAACTTACTTGTCAAGCTGGCTTAACAAGCCAAGTTTGTCAAGTAAGTTTGTTCGTGTATGGCCTTAATAATGGCCATGTTTTGTACTGCACCTCTGTTAACAGAAAATCATAGAGGTAAATCTTGACCACAGGAAATATTATAAGAAGTGTTAAAGATGTCAGAATGGTCAATTATTTTCTAGAACTATACAAGTGTAGAATAATGACAATTGTTTAAGTACCAACCTTTAACACATCATTGTAGATATTAGTAGTTGATAGCAACTACTATTATCTACAGTAGTGCGTTAAAAGTTGGTACTTTAAAAATAATTTTCGTTATTCTACAATTGTATAGCTCTAGCAAATAATTAATTATTCTGATACATAAAACACTTCTTACTCATAAATATATTGGAATTCCATTAAGTATAGTCTAACTTTACAAAATAACAAACTATTTTTTATCCAAAATTGCACCTCAGTAGGATAATGGCTTCACCCCAATCAAAGCAATCATGGTTGTTGGTTGCTACAAACTTAGGAACATATAAGAAGTTGTGAACATAGAAGTTGTATGTCACCTTCAGTCAGCATTGGATGCTGTGGAAAACACTGAAGACAAATTTCACCCTCATCAAAGTAGAAGAGGTTAAAGTAAAATTAGTGAGTGAGTGCCTTTTTTTATAATTGTCATTTAATTTTCATCTGTTTTATATATTTACAATACAATATTAAAATAGTATAATTTCTTTACATTTTAAATAATTTGAAGGATAATTTTTTTTTTTTTTTTTTTTTTTTTTTTTTTTTTTTTTTTTTTTTTTTTTTTTTTT
>KZ651295.1:373324-410785 GCA_001010745.2 Gerris buenoi
ATAGTCTAGCTAGACAACCACCTCCTGTACTACTAGGAGCCGTGTAGAACTGTGTAATAGCATTTTCCCCCTTCTTAAAAATAAATAGTTTTACTTACCTACATCACCCCCCCCCCGGTCAGCTGATGTGTCCCGACGAGACTTGCTGAAAATCTGGCAACCCTAGCCCATAATGAGCATGTATTCATCCTGAATGAGCATGCATTCGCCCCGAATGAGCATGCATTCGCCCCGAATGAGCATGCATTCGCCCCGAATGAGCATGCATTCGCCCTGAATGAGCATGCATTCGCCCCGAATGAGCATGCATTCGCCCTGAATGAGCATGCATTTTCCCTGAATGAGCATGCATTTGCCCCGTTTAGCTTAGATAACAGAAACGCAGGCTCATTAGGGGAGAATGCTCAAGTGTATCCCCGCCCTAATAGTACATAGGTGACAGCCACATTTTATAAAATTTGTTTTTTTGTCTATTGATTAAATTAACAATCATACAAAATTCTTTAAAGAAGAGAAAAAAAAAAAATAAAATAAAAAAAAAAACAGTATCATGAACTTTTGTTAATTTGAAGAATTATGGAAATTAAAGCTAGATACCTTTAATATAATTAATTAAAAGAAAATAAAAATGTCTTAGATGACATGGGAAAATACTGAAAGTCTAGAGTACTTCCAGACAAATATTTTTTCTTAAATTTATTTATTTATTTATGTAAATAAAACAAAATATTTGTATTTCCCGGCATTCTCGACCTATTTACTCGTTCTCATTGGTCCGATGATATTTTCGTGATTTATGCGCCTGCGCAGTTTCACATTATCAGTTTCGGTTTGATTTGAGTCGAGTCGGTGTTAAAATCGGTTGAGTGAAGAGTTAAAACGTAAAAAATTATCGTTCCCCGTAATTAAAGTGTGTTTACAGTTTAGCAGTGAATAATCAACGATCTGACGATGATATTTACTGACGGGATTCGAATCACATACAAGAATTTTGGATTTAAATCTAAACGTAAGTAAATGATAACCTATCGAAGTTTTTTCTTTTCATTTTGCGATTGTTTTGGCAATTTACTACCAAATTGAGTCAACTTACCTCCACATAAGTGTTTGGTGAACAGTGGGCTTGAGCTGGAAGACATGATTACTGACTGCCAGATTATGTTCTAGCCTGAAAGGTGGTAAAATTATACCGTCTCTCACCGGGAATGTTAACCTGAGTTCGTCGTCTTCTGCAAAATAGATAACATTTAGAATTAGACATAAATATTAAATATTTACTGCGTATATATGTTAAATTAAAGTATTAGTTCGAGTATCTTACTTTATAACATAGTTAGGTATAATATGTTAAATGAGTATGAGTATGTAAAGGTTAGTAACAACATAAATGTACGAGATCAACCACAACAGGTGATACGATAAATCTACTGATAACAGAAAACCTTTTGTTCCCGGCACAAATGCAAGCTAGTATACTTACCAAACTTTATGAAATGGACTATTGGACTAAGTCCAAAACAAATTTAAAATGTTTAAATGGTATCACAACTTTTCAAACAAACCGAAACGAATATTTGTCTAGTGTAAGGTGGAAATAGGAAAGCCCCTAATGGGCTTTCCTACCTGGGAAATTTGTTTCCCTTCGGGATTGGGCAGATCAGCTGTGGTTCACATTGACATTGACCCCGCCGGAAGATAAAAAAAGAATATCGTTAGAAAATCACTTCCTTATTACTTGTAAATATTACACATTACACCAATAAATGCCTTTTAAAATTAATTATGGATAAACCATTAATTAGAATTTTGAATCATTTCAATTCAAGAGTATACTTATTTTTAAGTCCCCGAACAAATCGATGTTTTTGATTGCGTTTTTAGGAGATTGAAATGGGGGATTGGCATTCTTGAAGAGTAGGAGTTGACGATATTTCGTCAATAACCCTTCTCATATGTTTCAATTCTTATTAGAAGTGATTCCTTATTCCGAATAATTTGAGTAACGTACATATTAAAATTGATATGATTTGAACGATTGATATGATTTAAAATTGATTGATTTGTTTGAAACAATTACTGTTCGAGTAAATTTTGAATTCGCACGGCGCCCTTTTAAATTAACTTTAGGTTAGCACAGTCACACATTGCTTCACATCACTTATAGGTAGATGACCAATTTTCAACATTTTTACTTTTAAATGCTACTTAAGTCAAGTAAGTAAATGTTGACTTTACACTCTAGAGTAAAATTCCGGGGTCTTAAACAATGAACTGTTAACCAAAAGAGAGGTTACATTTAACAGGTTATGTCAGTTTATTGGTTTTATTGTCTAATTCCAATATTAAAACCTTACAGTCATGTAACACAATATCACGTAAAATTTCAATGCAGGAGAACCGATGTTAATCATTCACTTAATTTTGTTTATTTGTCCTCACGATTTAAGGTGGGTTTCACACTGGGTGAAGTTCGTCGCGGCCCGGTCGCGCTCGATGGCGACGTGTTTATGTTTATGTGACTCCTAAGACCGAAATGCGAAATGCATAACTTTCAATGAAAGCTTTCACACACAAAACGTCTCCATCACGGGCGATAGCCAATGTGAAACCAGCAACCAGCGTTATTATTATGTAAACGGATGCACTCTCCACACTCCCGCAATTGAGATTCGCCTAGCAAACTATTCGCCAAATAGTCGTGTCGATAGCTTACTTGTAACAAAAATTCGGTACACGGGCTTTTCCATATTTCCATTGCTTGTCAGTTTTTTGACCCAAATTAACCCAAGGTTAATTGAACTGGTAAAGTTTGGCCTAACAATCTTGGTTCTTACTCGAATGAATGCTTATCCTATGAACCGTTTGATAAAAATAAATGTGACCCCCTTGGGATTCAAAACAGATACCAATCTCTTGAGATCATTCGTCCGACGCATTATATTAGGAAACGAGGAAGCAATGTGCCACTTAAATTGGTAAAATATTTATTGTTACATTCTGTAAAAGTTATTGGTCTTATCTGATGTATATAATTTCAAGCCGAATCTCCAATCCTTGAATACAATTATAGTTGAAATTGCGTATTTTATTCTATAGTCTTAACTCGTGGATTTAAAAGTAGATAGGTAGTTATTAATATTTGGATATCATTAAGCACTGGCAATGGCAATAATACTTGCTGGTGCAAGTCACCTTGACTGAGCATTTAATTATGTTTAATTTCTATCTCCGAGCTTTATCCCTTCTTATTAAATTAAATTAATGCAAATATTTCACCTTCTGATTAGCATTTTGATTTATATTTCGGAATTAAAAAATAAAAACTTAGTGTGCGTATATTTTGTATCATTAAAGTTAAAGTAGAACAAAATTTCAATTTCATTTTTAACTTATAGTTATTGTAGGTGCAATAAATATGCCTGAAACCAATCTCTAAACATCCAAATTTCTGATGATTTGAGGTATTTTGAAACTTCTTTCAAATTTGAGATCACGTAATGTTATCTATTAGTAGTAATTATTTTATTGTTTTACATAAACCTAACAATAGTCAACACCCAATAATATAAAGCAATCGTAAGGTCATGGAGGGGATAGGGACTCCATCAACAATTGATGGACGTACTTTTTAAAACTTGTTGAAGCCAATTGAAATGTACTTCAAATAAATAGTTTCATCACGGTAGAGATCATTCAGATATATAATTTTGAAATCACACAATTGTTGATTTGTTTCTTTCTCATTAAGTTTTATCTGAACTATTATAGGGTCTTCACTGATTTGTGTATACAAATTGTTAAATAATCTATTCATTTAGAATAAAGATTTATTTCGAGAGGAGACTGGATGGTTAATCCCCCTTGGCTTAGCTGTAAACTTCAACCCAACTCACGAAGGCACTCACGCGATAAAAGAGAATAGAAACCAAAAAAAAAAAATTAAGAACTTAACCATTTCTAAACACCCCTATTCATTCCCGTTTTTGGTTGGCATTAGAATTCTCTTGGATTCGATGGTTCTCTTTAGAATTTTTTGGTCTGGAGTCTGGAATTCTGACGAAAAGTGACTCATCCATACTTGGAAACATGGTAAATCATGTTTTTGTTGTTTGTAGTATGTATTAATTAGGAATTTTCATTTGCTAATTCACTAGGCATCGTGTGGCTCTATTATTGAAGATAATAGTATTGCAAGAAAATACTGAATATTGAAATTTATTAATCATGATGAATGTCATAGTTGAAGATAAGTGGAAGAGGGCAGTGTGGGGGTACTCGATACAAAGCTTTACTTCCTAAACTAACCTATACACTACACGTCTATAAGAATCCACCCGCAGTAGCTTTTAAAGAATTATTATAAATCATAAATGTATCACTTCACAAAAACTTCTGCTTGTATCAAGTTGAAATTTTACATGCCTGTTTCAATTGTACTTTAGACGAGTTTTATTAAAATCGTTATGTACGTAAGAACGTAAAATATCGGTAAAAACGTTGTTTTCTCTATTTTAAACGTTTAGGTCCGCTTTAATAGTTTTAACGATCTTTATTAATAAACAGCGGTGTCGCTGTTGGTTATATTAAAAATTGTATGTATTTGTAAAAGATGTTCGTCTCGTCGAATAGATGAAATTAGAATGGTTTTCCGTCCTAAAATTCCAATTTTAATTTTGAAATGCACGGTTTCGCGAGCTTGCGTCCGAACGCTTGGGCAGACAACGTTGTCCAACGAAATCATCCTGAGCATTGGTAAAATGAACATGTGTACCAAATTTCATCAAAATCGTTTCACGTTTCGGACACACAGACACTGAGCATATTTCGTTGAATGTAGACAGCTCGCTACGCTCTCTTCAACTACGTCATAAAACAGTCCTTTGAAAAATTTGTGAAATAAATTTAAAACGTCCTGGTTTGCTCAATACCTTAAAGTTCGTTAATTTTAAAGTTCTTTATTTAACTTCAGTAATGTCCACTTAATTTGAAAGGTTTAATACAAAATAGGTCTACTTACTCTGTGGAAGAGGTTTGTTGAACTCTGCGAATGTAGGTTTGACATCGTGAGAGTAGGGTGGTAGTGAGGTGGCCGGTGTTAGCGGTGGGGTCGGGTTACCAGGTAGAGGACTATGCTGGTAACCCGGTCTTTCCTGGTAACCTGGGTACTGGTACTGATAGGGGGGTGTAGCTTGCCTAGCCCTCGGACCTCCTGGATACCCTGGACCAGAGCTTTGGAAACCAACACGGGGAACTGTCCCGCCTCCTCCCGGCCCCACGTACCCACCTCCGTACTAAACAAAACAATAAGTACAGTCATTAAACCAAGTTACACTTTATTTACACTTTATTAACACACACTTATATTACACTTTACTAATTACCCTTGATTAATAATAATTGGACACCGAAACATACTTATTACGTACTTTATTTCTATTTAGTTTTTTTTTATGTTTTAAGGCATACCCCCATACACGGTCAAAATGCATTTTGAACCGTGAAAAAACATTTTGACCGTGTATGGGGATGTTTGACGTGTATGGCTTAAATTTGCCCGAAATCAGGTTTGTGCAAACATCATGTTTGCGCTAAATGTTTGATCGTGTATGGGGGCCTTTAAAAGTGTTGAACATTGGAACTTATTACTATAAAATTTAGCTCATTTTCCTACCCTTATGTTTGCATTGTAAAAATAAATAATAGTAAGGAAAAATTGGCATTAATTTTAGTTAGGTACTATCTAACGCTTTTTTTTATACCATTTTACACTTAGCAAAGTTAAATAAAATATGAAATTTGCATGTATTAAAAATTTAAAATCCATTTTACTTTCGAGCTTACCAAAGGTAACGGAAGCTATGTGGTCGTTCTGAAGAAAGAAAATTATGTCTCCAATTTAAAAAATTCCAAGACAAAAATCCGTTTTAGACATATGAGATCATTTTTGGTTTTTGTGTCTGTCTGCCGCTCAATTTTTGCGTACCAACCTATCTTCGTCCGACTTTAATAAAATTTATATGGTAGGATCATGAATAGCCCATTGTTGGTCCTTTATAAGTTTCACCCATCTGTGCTAATTTTTTTTTTTTTTTGCCACATGAGCACAAACATAAATTTATTTACACCTAGATATGCAAATGCTAAAATACTTAACTGATTTTAATGAAATTTGGGCAGTCTGTCGAAAATAGCCCGCAGATAAGCCCATTTCAACCATCTGTGCTCTTTAACTTTTACTAAATTGTTACTTTATTTCATGTACAATAATGGGTTTCAAAAGCATAACGTCACTAAAGTGATAGGATGCGAGGAAGCTATGTGCCACACTAATTCACACAGACAGTCTATTTTAAATCCTAATCATCAGAGAAATATAATTTAAAATGTGATAAGTATAGTACCTGGGGGTTGCTAGGGGTAGGCGGGAAGGGTGGTTGAGGCTGAGGACTGGAGTACTGTGCCCTCTTCTGCTGCATATGCATGCCAGGTGATGGATAGGGTGCGACTCGCCTAGGGTACATGCCGCCGTTTCCTCCCTGTAACATATGTCCGCATATAACATTAGATTTGTACTAGAGTATTAGATTTATTAATAACAAACTATGAATATGACAGAGTACTAATTCTGTGGACTACTTTTAATTCAAAACAACATAGCATCTTATGTATTAAAGAAATAGAGCAAAAGAGCACTTATCCGGATTGACGATTGACCTATAGATTCAAAAGTCAAAGCATAACATAATGTTATATAAGGGGCTTATGGCTTATGTCATGCTTATATGTTGTTAAATCATATAGAGAGGTAAATCTTAAGTTAATGCAACGGCTATAGACGTATTTTTTGACAAAGGGATATTAATTCTCCTATGTTCAAATCATACTTATATTATGTCTTTGATGCATAAATCATACAAATGTAGTGTTTGACAAAGAGTAACAAAAATAAAGTATTATTTAATTCTCAACCGTAGCATTAACTTAAGATTAGCCGATAGAGAATAAACTCCAATTTTCAGATCAACCTTAGTGGTCGAAATTGGATCCATAGAAAGACTATATTTACTGATTAGTTTTAAAAGTATTATTATTAGGTTTTTTAATATTCATAAAAATTTACAAAATAACTTTTAATTGTAGTTTTAAAAGCATTATTATTTTTGTTTAATATTTATAAAGATTTACAAAATAACTTAATTGTAACAGTAAATATTTTTATTATTAGTAAACATCCATTTTTCATACACTTTTATCATCGTCATTGTTATCATAATCTTATTAGAACAATATAAATCAAATTATAATTATTATTAACAATGGGAGACAGATAGAGAAAAATAGACTCCAGCGCTGGGAAAATATATAAAATAAAAATACAGAGATAAAAGAAAATGTCGCAGTAAGATCCTTTAACAATTAATACAATTAAATAAAATTGATCAACTTAATTTAGAATAAATACGTGGTAAATTGTCCCGAATATTACATAATGCTTTGATAGCAATTAGAGATTATTTTTTAGTGATAAATGCTCCCGCAATTTTAAATGATGTTTTATTCACTTTGGATGAGATATTTGATAACTTATTACAGTTCGTCATTCATTATGACGTTAAACCATATTAGACTTGGAAATTATATAGTTGCCAATTATTGAAAGGACTACTCCTGTTATCCTTTAGATAAATAAAATAAAATTATACATATTTTTATTACCTTCATGGGCCCGCCGGGAGTTGGCTGCATGGGCATCATACCCATAGGATTAGGACCCATATTCATACCCATCCCGTTCATGGGCATTGAACCTGGGCCCCTTTGACCATAGCCGCCATATTGACCTCCACCACCACCCATCTGAAACAAACAAATAAAGGACACAAATTAATAATAAATAATTTATTTAAAATGAAAAAGAACTATAGCTAGAACTTTAATAAACGTGTAATACTAAAACACATATAGTAGGTACGCGAATACAAATCCGCAGTTCATGAAAACGTCGTGGTAACATAACTTCTTTCGAAGTGGGAGTGGGAACGTTAATAGTAATAGATTTGCTTGAAGTTATTAATAATAAAGTATACAAATAATTGTCAAATATTGAGTTAAAAACCTTAACGACCCATCAAAAAGAAAGATTATTGTGCTAATGCTAATGCTATGTTTGATTCACGTTTAAGAAAAATATATATCTTAATACCCTTTTTAAGAAAATAATTTTATTAATTTTTATTCATAACAATTCACCTGATTTATATTCTTTACATAAAATTATAAGTTTGTAAATGATTTTTACTAAATACAATAATTCTACTATCTTCTAATAAACATTTGACTGCTAATAATTTTCTAATTCACTTTTATTACTATTACTACGTTTTTATTAGCTTGCTTTCTTGTTTGTTTGTTTGTCCAGTACAAATTTTGCAATCGATTTAACTAACTTCCCGAGTAGCTAGACATTTGAAACTTTTAGAATAGCTCAGAACGCGATGACAATGCATTATTTTAATACTTTTATTAATTTTCAGCAAAATTTAATTCGTTTTCAGCAAATTGTGAGTATGGAAAGTTAGTTCGGAAAAAATCTTGACAGGTTTCAAATTTATGATTTATGACAGAAAATTTAAAAACGTAGTATATAAAAAGTTATTTTTATCTTGCAATTATTTTACTAATAATGCTTTTCGCTAAATGTCTACTTTTTTGTTGTTCTCCGCTGATTTTTAAAGATTTCATTGGATACGTTCTGATAAAACATCTCCTGGAATTTTACCCTCTTTTAATTTATTAATTTTAATTTTCCTATATAATTACTTCATTCATCTTTAGTTTGCTTGTATAGTTATGGCCTAATTCAATTAATTTTAAGTTAATTTCACCCTCTATGTTCTCATTTATTGCAAATGATTTATGTTAAATCGATGACTAAACCAAATGTTTTCTATTATAAATGGCATTAATAAAAAATTTTTTATGAATCGTATTATATAGTTTAAGTATTGCGAGTAACAAGTCGATAGATCGATTTCTCTTTTGTCTAGACGGTAGAAAAAAATCTCATACTTTCTCAGCAAAGAATATATTTACACACACATACGGCTTACCGCACTTACATTATTTTATTATATTCTCTTATTCTCTATTCTTATTATAACTTCAATTTCTCTCTATCAAGAGCCAAAAACCTCTTTACGAAGTACAAGTCCTTCTTTTTTTTTATTGAAAAAATAAAAATAATAATAAACCTGTAACGTGACCGACACGAAAAGGGAGAAGGGAGAGAGAAAAAAAAAAAAAAAAATCAGACGCCATATCAAAAAAAAAAAAATATGTTATGGAGGTGGGTTTGGGGGGTTAGAGAAAAAAACAAAACTATTTTAGTAAGCTTAGCTAGGTCGAGATGGTTGAAACATACCTCACGGTATTGCTACTAGCTTAGATTTGGCTTTGGTTAACACGCTAACTTAACCCTTCCATCTCCCTGTAGTATAAAACTAAGAGCGGGAAATTGTAGAAGGTAAAATCACGGATTTAAAGGGAGCTTACTAAACTAGACGAATACTAATTTAGTCAAGAAGGTACGACCGAGTACCAAGCACCAAAATCATTTATTTTTTCTATTTACTTTTATGTATTATAACTTGTTGGTTTTCTTATACAAATGGACATTCATTTAAAATATCATCGTAAAAGAGCACAATTTAAGGGTGATACTTTGTCTTTGGGTGATACTTTGTCTTTGAGTTAATGATATCTTAGTACATAGTATAATGTTAGATGTTTCCCTTGAAATATCATAGTTTAAGTGCGCTGTGTAGGTACAAAGGTTTGTTTTAACATACATATAATGTGCACATGCACGGAGTAAGAATTATAGTTATAATATCTTAGGATAGGGTTACAATGATCAATGATGAGATGCGTTCTTCAAACAAAGCAGGTATACTTAAAATTATCATAGTATAAGCGCGCTATGTAAAGAGGTTTTCTTACAAATATCTATATATTTACAATTATTCTTTGGAAAAAGTGTTCTTTGAAATACTTCGGTGCTATTTTATAGTGGAAGAATATTGATTCTGAAATTTCTTGGTTTAAGTTATAAGGATATATATTTTGTTAGTTAAACTTAACTATGTCGAGAGTTATTTTGAAAATCATAGTAAATGAAGGTCATATGTAATCATCAATCATCACCGGATAATTTCAAAAACAGAAATTATATAATTTTGGGATGGGGAGAAGGTATCGAGAGGGGAGTATCGGAGTGGGGTATATTAATTAAATTGAATTTTAAAGGCTGTTAATTTATTTTGTTAGTATACATTTACATTTTAGGAAATAATTATTTATCATTTAGGTAGCTGTAAACAATAAGTTATTTAGCTTACAATTAAGCAATAGAATCATAAAAAATAGAAAATTCTGTTTCAAAACCACATAGATGTGTAAGACCATAAAATATGATCGAAGCAGACATATTGTTATTACACATTCTAACAGGTGTAATAAAACTAGAAGATTTATAAGTTAATATTATTTTTAATATAACCGGTGCTTATAATTATGATGATCAATAAGAGAGGTAGAAATAAATGTAGGTATATGCTTGAAATATGGTACTTATTTAGATCGTTACTCCCCTACATTTTCTTAGATTATTAATGGCTTTGACTAAATAACTATTGACAAAGGGATACTTAAATGCTTTGTCCAATGTACTTTGAGACAAAGGAATATCACTCTTCTATTTTTATAGGGGAGTAACAGTCAGAAGAACATTCTGTGCACTTTCTTTACAATTTTTTTTCGATTGTTACTCTCCTATTTTTTTATAAGGGGAGTAACAATCTAAAGAAGTTCCTGAAATATTAGCTTCAGTGATTTGTCTGTAAACTAAAAGAACTTTTCTAAATGTTTACTATATAATTATAATTACTATAATGTGATTACTTTCATTACTACAAAGTTTCACTACTATTAATTTGTTGATATCAGGCATTAACGATCAATGGATTGTTAAAAAATTTCCTTTGTGAAATTTATTCTGTATAACCGAGTTTCCACATAAATCTCGATAAAAACAATATTTGCCATCTGATAAACTAAGGTGATCAATAAATGAATGAGCAAGTGACGACTTGTTACTTTTTGTCAATCAATATTTAAATCCAAAGTGGAACAAGTATATTGTAACTACAAGTTTTATGTTTTACATTGAATTAGTGTGGCAAAAGACAGTCAAAATCGATTGCGTCCCTCCCCCCCCCTCCTTAAACACACTTAAACACACTTGTTTAAGTGTGTGTCTGTCTAACTGATTAGTGTAGGGGGGAGTTACTCCTTCTTTTTTTTTTTTTTTTTTTTTTGTTTCGAGTGTTAGTTGTTTAAGTTATTGCGTGATTGAGGGCGCCTTTCTCTGCACAGTATAAAAACTCCCAAAACTGTATTCCTCTCTTCCTCACTCCAAAACTTCGACCCCTCCCTAAAAAATATTACTTTTATGAAATATTCAGGGATTTTCCCCCCCCCCCCCCAACCTTCTCCTATTTCCACCTCCAAACCATATTCCGTGTTGATGATATTATTCGATGAAATAGCTCTACAATAAAAAAAGTACAAAAAGACTGATAAATAAGTAAAAGTAGTAGTTGAAAAAAAGGGTAAAAGGGCAAGAGAGACATGAATAAAACTAATATAAAATCAAAACAAAAAAAAACTTTTAGCTCTTGAAAAAAATCAGGAGGTAATATCTGGTTCGATAAATGTATTAGTCACTTGTTTAGTCTCTGTTATATTTTTATTCATAAATATTATAGAAATCGGGGAATAAATGAACAATCGTTTGATTTTATATTAAAAATATAGATATTAAATCGAGTTAAATAATAGACTACATCTACAATAAGTTATTTCTACAGTGATTTTCTATATTAAAATAGTTGAAAGTCAAATTGACCTGTTTATTGTCAATGAATTACAATAGCTAATAATACTAACCAAATATCCTTATTAATCGTTTATCAGTGAACTAGTGGTGATTATTCGAAACTCCAAACTTGTCAACTGTATAGTTGATATAAGTTGTAGTTAGACGCTCACCTAGCTTCTTCTTTTATGTATACATCCTCTCTATTCTGATAATTACCAGCTGTTGTCTATTAACATTCATGTTATTTCATTTGTTTTGTTGTCTATAAGTTGGTATGTAGTAAAATACCATTGGAAGAATGGACCCTCATGAACCCGCATGTCAAGTAACCACATGAGCTCGTTGGATTACAGATATTTTTTATTTTGTCTTCTCTCTTCTAAAAACTAATTGATGCACAAATGAGTACTTATAAATATTTTCCTGTGACATTTAACTCACCTATTTAATGCGTTTACTTGCAATGACTGTTATATTTAATTTAAAACTGGGTTTTCAATTATTTTACTTAATTGGGTTGCTAATTAATTGCATGATGAGTAAGACTATCGCATGATATTATAAGTATATGTTTAATAACTCATTATATAATTATCTTATAATTAATTAATTAAGGTACTTTTCAATTTAATTTTTTGAATCGATTCAAAAATTAAAAAAGACCAGATAAAAATGTTTGTTAAATTTTCGTCCCCCTTTTTTTGTATTTATGTTTATTGCATTGCCGAAGCGAGGTCATCTTGTAATAACCACAGTGTACAGGGTAAATAGAGAGAGAATAAGGGGGGTGGGAGATAAAATAAATAAATTACATGGAGAGGGGAAATAAAAAAGTAAAAATCCACCCGCTAAAGTATTATTTATAAAATTCGATCTAAAAATAGGGATTGTGTAAGCGAGGTGGGAGGGGGTAAAAAGGGAAGAGGGAGCTATAAATAAATAAATTTGTAGGTTTAATTTAGAAATGAAGGAGGGGTTGGTGGGGTCGTACGGTACTCAAGGTGGTAATTTTGAGTAGGGTCGCTATGGTAGCCGGAGAGGCAGGATCCTTCGCTTCGGAGTTTGGAGAAGGGTGAATAGAATAGTATGAAAGAGGGACTCGGGATGTCGGGATACAGTCGGGGAGAAGGGTGGGACAAGGAACTCGATGTACGAAACAAGGGTGAACGCGCGAGTTTAAAAGGTTCATGGCTTGTAGGGTAGAGCAGTTAGAAGGTGTTGGCTAGAAGGGGACCCGATCATCCCTTCTCCCACTCCTCCAAATAGAGGAACAAAGACAACCTCACACAAAGCTACCTCTCGCCAGACAAGGATAGAACCGCATTCAACCCTCGAGTCAAGAGAACTCTAGCGGAAGGTTGAGTGAACTAACAAAGAGGATTTCTCGGATAGAGAGGAGGAGGTTAGGCTAAAGAAAAGAGATACAAAGAGAGAGAAGGTTAAGAGGGTTAAATAACTGTGATGGAGTGATACAACGCTCACAGAAAAATATAAGGAAAAATAAACTTTACAGATAATGAACTAAATCAAAATAACAAACATACTTCGCTTTTCTTTTCTTCTTTCTTCGAACCTAGTGTCTTGAGCTTCATATACCTTCTTTTGATTAAATATTAATAAATAAAATACACTTTTACCTCTTCTTTTATTCTATTCTTTTATATTTTTTAATTGACCAAAATAAATAAGTATATATGTTTTAATTTTAATCTTTTGATGTCACTACTTTTATTGTTAAACGTTAAAACTCGAGGAAAAATTTAATTAGACGGTAGAACCAAAAGCAAAATAAATTATTAACGTGTAAATTATAACGTGCGGACGTATGTGTAATCAAATAAAAATTGACATGGGAGCTTGGTTTGAGCTCCTTTAGGTGTATTAAAGGATTTATATTAAGAGAAATTAGGAACAAAAAGAATCAAGGCAAAAAGGTATGGTCGACAATCTAGAAGGTGATTGACAAATCTAGAAAGAGGAGAAGAAATTTAATAAGGAGAAGTTTATTAAGATGATAAGTTAATGGTCGTAGGTGAAATGATCTAAATATCACTCAGAATGAAGAAATGGGCATTTTTAACTATGCCCAGTTTTTAATCTAGAGGTTAAAGAAAAAGAAATAAACAACGAATTTAAGGGTGTTCAAAAAGAACAAACCTTGAAAAAGAAGTGTTGTTTATAAACAGTTTTATACTATAATTTTATAGAATAGTAAATGATGAATAAATTTGATCGATTAAGTAATTGTGGGCACAGATCTCAAAGGCTAAAACAGGTGATATTGCATCAATTTAATCTTTTTATTGTTTATGTAAAATAAAAATGTTTAATTTAGCAATTAAATTATGGTTATATTTTGATAATTATAAAGGTATCAATAAATTGGAAAAAAGTCAAATTTCTAAGCGATCAATTTTCTCTTGACCAAGTAATCATCATCTCGTAATCCTTTAATAATACAGAAGAAAAATCTAATTCCAGAAAAAGGACATGAAGGAGAAACAGACGGTTATAGAAAAAGATGCTGAAGAATGTTTCGGCACAATAGGTCTTGGAAGATCCGTCAGAGAAATACGCAGAAAGAAAAGAATACGAAAACAGATGCCTACGGTAAAGTTATAAAAAGGAAGGGATCTAGAGAAGTATAAAAGAGGAAAGGAGTTATACGCAAGAGAAAGGTGCTATCCTTTGGTCCTGAAGTAGGTTCTAGATTGTGGAAAGAGTCGGCTAAACTTGGCTATGTTTCTGCCAGGATGGGTTTAAGAGGGTGGAGGTCGCTAAGCAACACGGAACACAGTCACTGGTCCACATCTTCCTCCCCCACTTCCATCTCAAGCTCCCAAAAAAACCGCTTCTTTGCCTCGATTTTTTTTCTTTCGGGGCTCCTTTCACGTAGGAACCTTTTTTTGAAAGCATCTTCCTTCCCTTCAAAAAAGAATAAGCTAAGAAAGAACTGTAGTTGGAGGTTTTTTTCAATGATGTTCAATACAGGATGTTTCCCTTGTATCAATGATTCAATGATTACTCAGGTACAAACTATAAGAACGGTTGTACTAATAATAGAGAGTTCCGGAACTCCTGTACAAATTACGTGACCTTCCGAACTTACAATGCATGTTAAAAAAAAGTTTTTTCTTTGTCGTTACTCAAAACTTGACTCAATAATTGTTCACGTCCTGAAGCTGCACATTTGACATATTTCAACAAAATTTAACTACCGAATTATTTCGAATATTTAATTTAATTTAATTACCATATGTGCACTTTTTTAGACCTAAATTCTGATCATTTTATCACCTGTTGTACATTATAATGCTGTGAAGTTAAAAAAAAAATGGGTGTGTAATATATTTAAATTTTCATAAGTTATTTGCTAAAATTGAGTTAGGAAGTCTCTTCACTGAGCAATTTTATTTGCGGACTGTATTTTTTCCGCTACGTGAAAACGGAGAAAAGATGGCCTTTGACTAATTTATGTAGGTTGTATGTAGTAGACTTAACTGAATCTAAGTTGGTTAATTGTATCCAAGCAAATACTTTTGGGATTTATTCATGCTAAACTGAGTTGTATTCTTTAGTGGAACTCGTTGTGTTGGAAAGAAGGGGGGACCTTAACCGTCTAACCTAGGTTATAAAACTTTTCTGGAACTTAATTAGTTCGAAATTTGTGAAACTAAATCACAGCGATTTGAAGAAAATGTGTAAACTTGATGGGTTTATATGGGTTTAACTACTTATTACATTTTTGCTTCCGAGCTTACCGAAGAGGAAGCTATGTGATCGTTCTGAAGAACAAAAATATTTTAACAACGATATTATTTTAGATCTTCAATTTATTAATGCTGTTTGGAGCCAGGATGGCTAAGGTGCTAAAGACACCGCGCAGCTATCACTGAGTCGAGGCAACTCGAGGTCGTGGGTTCGATCCCGTGCCATG
Organism: Gerris buenoi; assembly: GCA_001010745.2. Classification (NCBI taxonomy): domain Eukaryota; kingdom Metazoa; phylum Arthropoda; class Insecta; order Hemiptera; family Gerridae; genus Gerris; species Gerris buenoi. The sequence goes on from KZ651295.1 coordinate 389,200, forward strand.
ATACTCTGAATTGCATCAATGAATCGCGGACGGTGCAGGGCGAGGGACACCCTTTATGGGGACTCTTCCCCCACTCTTTGACACTCACTTATATAGCTTACTAATGACCACACCATACTCGCTTCGGCGGTACAATGTACAAATGTATGATGTGTGAAGTAACTGGAACTCTCCAGCACGGGGCTACAAAGGGCCTAAGTGATGCCCTAATTGCAAGGTTCGAACATTGGTTCATCCTACCCGTTCTAGTAGGAAGTACTAGACTACTATTACTACTACTACTACTTATTAATGCTGTTTCAAATAGCAAAATAGTAAATAAATAATGAACAGAAAATAAAAATGTACAAACGCGGAAAGAAGCATTACTTTTTACCACAACCTGTTGTTAAACGCTGCTTAACTATTAACTATTAAGTAACAATGTTAAATTAGCAATGGTGTTACTTAGCAGTAGTAAATTACTTATAGCTTGTAATCAACGAAGATAAAAAAACAAAACAATCTCAAAGAATTTCAATAGAATGAAACGTGATTCAATGTTGAACCGGATGCCTTAATTGACAACGCGTAGCAATCTTGCTTTAGTAGTTAATCATGAATTAATTCTCATTCCCGGATAAAACGATGACCAATGAGTAAGAGTAATCACGGTTTCATTGGAAAATCCCTTAAGATTTATAAGTTTGAAACTTCCGTATTATTTTGAGTCGGATTTAATTAAAACCATTTAATTGATACACATGTTAAGTATGGTACATACCCAGATACCATACCTAAGGTAAGATTGATCCACTCAGACTTAAGTTTTGATGATAGTGTGACCTAGTTGACACACAATTATTTAAGCAGTAGAATTCCTTAATGATTAAATATTCGAAAATATTTTTTAATAACACTAACTTCAATGGTTCATTTGCTACTACTATATTTGTTAATGCTAAATTAATACTCATAATTATTTAAGAAACAATCATTTACTTATTAAATCATCTTAATTTACTCAGTAGTGCATAAACAATGAAATTCCATAGTTTTTACAAATTTATATTTACAGATTTTATTCCCAATATAATTTAAAGGATAATTATTTATTAAGTTTTTGGTAGTATTCATACTACGGAAAGTTTAAATTTTAATTTAAATCAAATTATAATTATTATTATCAGTGGGAGACAGACAGGGAAAAATAGACTCCAGCGCCGGGATTTGAACTACAAGTCTCTATATTTCCAGTGTAGCGCTCTACCAACTCAGTCAAAAAAACAAGTTGTTTTGACTGAGATTTTGTGGTACAACTTCGTAAATAAGACAAGAGAGGTTGGCAGAAAGTAACTCAGTAATATTAGGTTTGTTCCAACAACACTTCAAACTATGTAGTTCCAAACTAGTTTCAAACTGTACGACGCATGCGAATTAGCGAAAAACGACTAATTGTGGTCCGTTGCGCATGCGTCGGACAGTTCCAAAGCAGTTTGAAGTGTGGTTTGAACAAACCTATTGTCACCAAAAATTTATATTAAAACTCACAAACGCGTTTCGACTTATTATATAATCTTTAGCGTGCTTGTTAACTTAGTAAGAGTGAATCCTGTACTAAACTAAAGTATTTTACTAATTTTTATGACAAACTAACTGAACAAGGTGGGGGTAGACTAGGGCTGTGTGAGTAGATGGATTACGGAAGGAAGAAGGTAATAATTTAAAGAGCTTATAATAAAAAGTAATTATAAATTTATTAATATTGTCATTATTTTGTAGGCTTACATTATTGTTTAAAAGGCTTCATAATGACAGTAAAATGTAACCTTGAATTGCGGATAATTGTAGTACACATTGACACGTGCTGCAGATTCTCCATTGTATAAGTATTTACATATATAAAACTATTTTCCACTATAAACATATTTAATTATATGAATACCATACTCTTTATAAAAGATATATTACAAAGGAATCATTTGATGCAAATTGTAGCAGCATGTAGCTTTGAATGTGTTATTGTGTATTTTTTATATTGTTAATGCAAATAATGAATTAATGATTTCCATGTTGCTCGTTTAATAGTTTGCTTCTATGTTATATTGTTATCGTCGTTAATTAATATATTAATGTAATGACGCGAAACAAGATAGAAACATTTTAAAGTCCTCTAAGGCCAAACAAATTGTGGTTTACGTCAATTAAATAAAAACTTTTAATGTGAAGTAATTCGAAATATTTAAAGCTTATTAAAATATACAATAGAACACGCTTATTTTTTTTCCCCATTTATCACAGATCACCTCATACCGCATAATTAACACTTTGTGACGAATTTCGATATTAATGTACTCCCAGTCTGATAGATTTCTTATATATTTTTCTCCAGAAACCGAGGATGATGTAATTGCCATTCGTTTTGTAGATATTATAACACATTCAATAATAGTTGTAGTAGAATATTTTTAACTAAATAACAACCTTAAATAAATAATCAGAATACAGGTACTGTATACTAATTATTATCTAATAACAGACTGATCAGATTTATATGTTGATAGTTTTGTTTTAAGATTTAAGAAACCATGTGCCTGTTTACATAATGAATTTAAAATAGTTTTTAAGTGAAATGTTGCCAATGGTTCCATATGGCAAATTACAAGGACTTAGCTATTTTCGTTATAATCAATGAGATATTGATCTTTTTTTAAAAAAATAAAATAACAAACAATCTCGGCATAATTATTGGCTTCAGAACATTTTTTTTTCTAGGGCAGTTGTCGAATCTTTGGTGTTTGTATATAAAAAAAACCTTTCCTGTTTACTATTTAGGGTAAAGGCTAATTTCATGGAGACCAATAATTTCATAAGATATCAGTCTTTGAATGGAGGGCTTAAGTCGAGACAAGTGGGTGGCGGTGGCGAAGAGTGGGCAGGGGCCGTGCCTTTATAGGCGATGACAGGGTTAGAGGAAAGATTACGAGCGATAAGGAGCCTCGATCGCGGCTGGCTCCGGGGTGGGAGAAGATAGTATGGGATTATGAGGGAATGCGTCTGGTACAGAGAAACCCAGTGGCGTGAAGACTGCTGGAGCACGTGGATAGAACAACTCTGCAGGTGACCCAAACACCTGTCTACTTACTTCGTTTCTTACTAATAACTTGTTGGCAGTTGATTCTCCAATATTGTTATTACTACTTTTTTATTAGCTTGCTTTCTTGTTTGTTTGTTTGTCCTGTACAAATCTTGCAATCGATTTTTAACTAATTTCCCGAAAATCTAGGCATTTGAAACTTTTAGAATAGCCCAGAACACGATGACAATGCGTTATTTTAATACTTTTAGCCATCTTTCAGCAGAATTTAATTCGTTTTCAGCAAATTTTGCTGCATGGGAAGTTTGTTCGGAAAAAATCCGCTAGTTATTTTATTTGTTTTGACATATGCCATTTTTACGATCTTCATTTTGACGAGTTTCAAATTTGTGATTTTTTATTAAGAGATAAACATTGAATGACAGCGAGTTACAACCAGGTGACAATGGATGCCATGGGATTAGTCTGTCGACTCTAATAAATTTAAATTTCAACCACACTTTATTGATTAAATTTATTGATAGGAGAGCGAATTCCTCTTTGGAAAGAGCTACCGACCATTTTAAAACTAGTTATAACAATAATATAAAAGTTGCGACTCCTTATGGAAGTTCAATCGACTCAAGTAAAATAATACCAATAGATCTCTGTGACGGAAATGTCATAAAAAGATTACGCCTTCAAATCGAATTGATATCACCGTTTGTTAACACTAATGCTGCTTGAGCAGCTAACTGCATCCGATTAAATGTTCCTACATCATTATCAAAGCTAAATTTCCATTGTTTTGATAACAATGTGGGTAAAGTTAAAGTTACTATTAAAGATATGTAGATTTGACTGTAACAACTTTTTACTGATTTTACTAAAAAAGTGTTTTCTGCAACTCTTTCACTAAGGAGTGCAGCTAAGGAAGAGGTTAGTTGGCAATGGCTCAACAATCTTTGCCTCCTTAGCCACAAACCTGTAAATTTAGTGGTCAATGGCTCAACAATCTTTGCCTTCTTAGCTGAAAACCTCTAAAAGCTCACTCCCCCTTGCCGGCGAATTTCGGGATTACTCCTAACTTACCGCACATCTATCTCAAGATTGTTTCGATAGTAAAGTGTTGTTACCTGAGAATAGTGGAGGTCGTTGTTGTGCCTGTCTTGCAGAGCTACAACGCTGGCAGTGGCCGTAGCGGTTGCAGTTGCGGCAGCCGCCACCATAGCTGCCGTGCTGAGAGCACTACCTCCGTACCCTCCCTCGTTACCCCCTCCTCCACCACCGCTCATTCCCCCATACCCCACCCTGAAACACAAAATACAACAAAAATTTAGCAAAATGCATTTAAAAACATAAGACAACCAAAATCCAAGGTAAAAAGTCGGTTTTGATGATAAAAACAATTACACGCTAGCATGAGCTTTAATTAGATCAATCTATAGTATTGATCACGAGAGTATGAGTAAGATATTAACAGGAGGAATAAAAAATAAAAAGGAATTGAATTAGCTGCATAGCAAAACTTCCGCGAATAACTTGCATTCCATCTTAAGTTTATTGCATTCTTAACGTCTAATAAAATTGTTAGCGGTGATTTGTTAAGCTTAAAACCAACACGCTATGTTTACAACTAATTTACATACAAATACTGTAGTAATCATTTACACAAGAATAAGTCACATTCTTGCCACACTCTTATTTCAATGCTATGAAACAAAAACTATAAATATGCCTCTTGATATTTTACGATTTTGTTTTGAGATGTCCGATAAACCTATTTATACTTTTTGATTTGAAATTTTCATGAAAGTTTATTTTGAAAATTTTTATAGTTTTACGTTTTGGTAATTATATAATTAATGTTCGATTAATAATTTAATTAAAACAAACGCTCATTCATCTTAATTTTACTTTCCACGTCAATGTAGCGCGTTTTTGTTGCGGGGCTGAATCTGCGATGCTGAAAGAAATCACAGCAATGACGGTCTTTGTATTTTATCCAAATTTCATGATCTATTTAATTTTATCATCCACCTTCCAATAACTTTCAATAAAATCGGACAAGTAGTTTTTAAGATTCTATCTACGACAAATTGAGCGATTGACCGACAAACAGACAGACACAGAACCAAAAATGTTCCCTCATGTCTGAAACAGATTTCTTTTTTTGAAATTTTAAAAATCGAAGCCCTAAAAAAATTATCGTCCTCCGGAACGATTAAGGAGCTTCCGTTACCTTCGGTAAACTCGGTAGAAAAACTTCTTACGGTAATTAAAACTAGAGTAAAACCATAAAGTAAAAAAAAATGAAGATTATTTACAACAATGAAAAAAAGTTAAGGAATGAAACACACAAAAAAAGATAAAATAATAATAAAGAAAGACATTTTGTGTACTTTAAAGACACGTGTATGTTTTTGTTTTATTTTTCAGTGTTTTCCCTTAGAAGTTTTATAGTTGTTTTTTTTTGTTTTTTATTTTCATATTCACGCGATGGCTTTTCCGCTGTGAAAAGAGGGGGAGTGAGATAGGGGTTAGAGGAAAAAGGAAGGGAGAAATACACTGTGAAAAATAAATATAAGGAACATTTCAAGCTCCACGGAAAAGAAGGCAAAGCTATAACGTCTCAAATATTTTTATGACTTTTTTCTCTGTCTACCTCTACCTCGCACCTTTAAGGAATAAGGAAGAATATAAAAGGTATATAATATACCGCACCTCAAACCAAGAAAAAGAAAAAGAAAAGAATTAATTCTGAAGAAAAAAAGTGGGAGGAGCGAAACTAATATCCATATTACTGAAAAAAACTTCTTTTGACTTTTATTTTATTTCTTATTCTAATAAATATGTAAACTTTTTCTTTAAAGGGGTGGAAAGAAAATAGTAAAATTTTCTTACATTTATATTTTAAACGTAGAAGATAATAGAAAAGAAAGAAAGCAGTTAAAAAAAACTTCATTTTATTATTACTGTTGTTTATTTTTTTGTTTTACAATTATTTTTTTTACAAAAGTTATATCGAGCAAAGAAATTTGGGATATCCAGGACTCAACTTATTTCCCACGTCTTCATTTTACTTGTACAAAATTCAGTATACCGCCATGTGAGATAAAATATAAAATAAATAAATAATATTTGAAAAATGTCTAGTTATATAATCGGCAATAATATATTCTGAATAAAGAAATATGATTATGAAATACTGACATAATCAGGACAATATTGTGTACGCATCAAATTTTGTTAGGCCTCTCTAGAAATAGATTAGATGAAAAACTGCCATAATCAGGATAATATTGGGTCTTTCTGGAAATATAGTAGTGTTCCTTCGGGTCAAATAAAATAATAATTTATTTGATTTATAGCAACAAATAAATTATAAGGATCAATTTATTGTAAAAACTAGTAACATATCATGCTTTGAGATGCTAAAAAAAATTATTTTTTATCAAAAAGTTACAGCGAGTCAATTTCATTCAAAAGCTTTTTATGATTTTCTTCTCTTAGCTTGATAGTTAATACATCCTATGTCTATTTATGATTTAAAGTTTATATATTTCACTTCTGCAGTTAGCATTAGAGAAGACTAGCCGAAAACCTAAAACTTCATGATATTTGCAGTACATAATTGCTCATAGTAAAATAATAATAATATGTTCTTCAGCACTATAATATATAATATTAGTTGATATTTTTTATATGGAACCTAGTGTTGCTTGTATTAGAAAGTTTTAGTCGTGATTTAGTTTTATTTTAAGCATTAGATATAAATGCCAATTTATTTTTTTAACCTATGTAAACTTATTTAAAATGTTCCGTTCTTTATTTTATGATTATTTTTATTTCTCTGAGAAATTAAATAAAAAATGAAAAATTACCTTATTAGCATTTTTCTAGGGGAAACAATCATATATAGCACATATTTAAATTAAAAAAGATTTAGACTAAAGATAAAAATATAGTAAAAGGAACAGAAATTTAAAAAAAACGCCATTAATAGAACAAAATATTCCTTGAAAGTAGAATAGATTTAAATCATTTGAATATCTGTGAAATAGACGTCACGCACAATTTCAAATTCACAAAACAATATTACAAATAATAAGTACAACTGATTGATAAAAAAAAAAAAAACAGAACTCGTGAATATCAATAATGATAAATCAAAAAGTAAACGTTTGCAGTGCAAAAACATTATTATTCAAAGATAGACACCATTGGTGAGGTAATAGAATTCGCCGCTAGGCTGTGCTGTACTCAACGCTCGCCCACAGTCTGTCTGAAGTCTGAACCGTTCGAGGTTAACTATCAAATAGTTTTCTTTCTTATCTCTCTTGTATGATTTATTAATTTATTTGAACTTGTGCTATACAATACTATACGATATTATAATAGATACGAATAGAAATTCTTGGCCTTACCATTAAAATAAAAGTACATCGCGTGACTCCTTAATTAAAAGAATAAAAGTAGGGTTATAGAGTCACGAATTTTTACGTGAAGTACGCAATAGTATAATATACTTTTTTTCAGGGTAAATAAATTCAAGACAAATCAGTAAGTGTATGTATAACTTAAAGTCCAATCTTTAGTGAACTATGAGCAAACAGCACTGCTGAAAAAAATTCAAAGAATCTTAAATTTACATTAAAAAACACAGACAGAATTTATAAGTACGTTTGTCGATGGCTCAATTCTATTTAAAAGGTCATCACATTTTTTATTATTATTATTGTTTCAATATCAATAGAATTCAAATAAATCAATTTTCTAGTACAATATCTTAATTAGTTTTTTTAATTATTGCATTAAATTGAACATGAAATAGTAATAATTTATAATTGTCTCTAGAGGTTTTAGCTTGAATAGAAACATATGTTTATTTATAGTTTGACGGTGTTGATATCAGTATATTGGAATGTGGTAAGAGTTTTATCTGTTGCTCGGTGTCTGGGACTGTTATCACCAGGTTATCACTTAGTTGTTTCAATCCTTTAGTTCTGTTATCACAGTTCGAGCCCCACCTCCCACCTTCACCTCATCTCACTCTTACCAATGGCTTTGACCTTGTATCAAACCTATGACTTTTTTTTCTTCTTTTACTTTTTTTTAAAAATAAATAATAGCTGTGGTTTCACTTTTATCACTGATAACAAAAGTGTACAATCTTAAAAAACTTACAATATAAATTATATTTATTTAACTTAGAATATGGGCGCCTGAAGCTGTGAAAGGAAGTAGTTACTTTCTTTTTAGTTTAAAGTACATTTTAACATTTTTTTGAGTTTAATTTTGAGATCGGTAAGAGCCATGAGTTTACTTGCTTCCTGCACACATTGTGTTTCATTGTTTTAAAATTTCGAAAACGTATTCTTTTCATTTTTAAAATGATTCATCAGATGGAAGATGGAAGACATAAATTAAGGTTGTGATTCACTTTGGAATTCTCCTGTATTCTTCGATGTTTATTTCATATCCTTCTTCTATTTCGGGGCCAAAGGGTTCTAGAGAAAAATCGCATTTGAAAATTCTTACGTCAAGATGCTTAAGTATGCTAATGATGAAGTTCAACTGGAAGTATGAAAACACTACGACGCTTTCAGTTATCCCTTGTTTCATCGCTTTCATTTACCATAAGATCACCATTAACTATTACAATAGCTGGAAAAACCATAATCTAACTGCTTTTAAAATCATCTGGAAAAAAAAAGTTTTAAATAGAATCAAACGATTTGAATGTATAAGCCTCTTACGGCTTGTCTATTGTTGATCATCAAGTCCTCTTCCATTCATCACTGGATGTTGCATCAACCCTCCCCATGTTATCTAATGATGTTGTTTTTCCTCCGGGTCCCTTCCCTGAGTTCGATTACCTTCCACCCTTCGTTCCACTGTAAAAAAGAACACTGGCTTCCCAAATCTCTCTCACTCTTGATTTCCCCGGAAGCCAATACAGACGATAGGATACCGGGGCCGGAAAGACTGTAAGCATCCATTTCACCGGAACCTTTTGTCAATGTTCACACAACTAGGGGCTGGTTTTTTTTATCCCCTCTCCTCAGTTCCAAACACTATTAATCATTTACACCTTTTTTAACCGCTGTTCTTTCCCTCAGCATTTTTTTATTTTTTAGATTTTTTTTTAATTTTTAGATTTTTACTTTATTGTTATTCTAGATCTTAATTCATAAGTTTGCGTGCTCAAATATGTTATTTTTCCATATTTAATTTTTTCAAATAACTTATTTAACACACATAACTAACGAGTATTAAATTTATTTTAAATATTATCTTGAAAAGCTGTAATACAATAATTTTTTTAAAAAAGCTATTTAATTTGACACCTGAATTGGATTAAACATTTTGTAATTATACATTTCCAACGACCATATCAACAATCATAAATATTTTGCAAATTTGTTGCAAAAACAAGTAATAGTTAGCGTGACTGAACATTCTAAAATCTAAAACATACATTTTCACTTTTTTTTTCTTCTATGAAATAGTAATATTGATTAGACTTAGGACAGAGCACAATGCCCTTGCTTGATATTAAGGGTTAATAGGTGGAAAAGGGCTAAAAAATACAGACTCTAGGGTTTTTATTTCACTACTTAATTTCATTTATTACAATTCTGCATTGAATCAAACTCAATAAGTAATTTTTACTTTTTACCAGTTTTTAATTAATTTTTTAACCAGTTTTTTAATTAATAAATATACCATTAAAGGTTAGTTCCGACTATTTTGATAAAACAGTTAATCATCAGTGAACTGTATCATCGACAGTTGTTACTAGTGATAAGGAATAAGGATACCAGTTTGTCAAATCACTATATTACAGACTGTGCCAAACGAGAGTTAGTGAGTTGACAGCGCGGGAAATAGAGTGACACACAGATTGGCCAACCTCTCTGAGGGAAGAAACATTTATCTTTTCCTAGTTGGCCCAACCTTTTGTCCGGGAAAATCTTGAGCCCTCATTGGCTACCCACCCCATTTGCTAGTTTTTTCCGCGCTGTCAACGCACTAACTCTCGTTTGGCACAGACTGTAATACTTAATTGGAAGGTAGCAAATAATGTTCAGTGTAACCTCCCTCATCAACAATTATTTAACAATGATGAACCCTCACTATTCGTTTTTAAGATAATAAATTACCGATATTTAGTGAAATTATGACATAATAGCTTGCAGACCATTAGATCCATTAAATGTGACCAATTAAAATGGTAAAATACTTAATTCATTTTATCTTAATCGTGCGGAAGTAATGCTGTTTGCACTTCCAACTTGATTTAAGCTAACTCTTACTGACATTACTGACTTAAATAATTAAAACTAACGCGATTTGATATTAAAGCTATAGACAGTGAATTGAATAAGATCTAGAAGTAGGAAGTGGAAAAAGAAGGAGGTTCAGTGATGTGAAACGTAAAGGGGGAAAGGTAAGAAACTCTAGATGAAGTATCCGGTGAAACCTTATAATATGGCACAGGTCTGATGTATCACTAAACCAAACTATGCCATTAAACCATATAATAATACTATTAAACATCGCCTACAACTGAAACCCATACCATTGTTTTATAACCATATAATATACATTACCATATCTAAAACTTAGATTGAAAATAATTAAATTATTTGTTAGAAATACGTATTAATTTTATTCTTGGTCATTTTAGATAAAAAGTTTAAAGCATTTTAATAACTTTTCCTCTGTCATTTCACATTTAATTATCTTTGTTCGCAGGTAAAAAGATCCAAGCTCTCTGAAAAGATCTGGAAATTGACCATATTTTGCGCTACGAAATTCCTCATAAAATTTCAAGGTAAAAATTGAAAAACGTCTTTATTATTTACAAATTTAATGTTCGTCTTTATTGTTCTGTTTCTTTTATGCCCTGATTAGATCAACACTTGGTTATTACAGGCTAGGGTATCGCCCAATTTTCTAAATTTTTAAATGAATAAAAAAAGGGTTTTAAAACTACTTTAGAAAAAGTTATGCCCAATTTACTCATCTACTATGATGGTGATCATTGCTGTGAAATATATCTCAACCAGATATATCGGTGTTTTTTGATCTAGGTTTTACTCAAGCTGCGAGTGCACTAATTATTATTGGGCTTGGCGCATCCCTTTATAATAAAATTCTATCAAACGAGAGAATAACTATTCAATATCTATGCTAATAGTCCAGGAGATAGCATGCAAAAAAGTGTCTGAATGACATCAAGCTAGAATTTTGAGTATACGTTAATCTTTTGGTGCCTTTTAAGAATATGTGGTCGGCTAAGTTCGTCTGTGGGATATAGCTTGGCAACAGGTATTTGAAAAAATCAAACCAGTGGAGAGCGGCTATTTCCCGCCCTTTTTGCTGGAAAATGTGATTTCCATGATCCTAAGAAATGAATTAGTGGACCAAAAATCATGTTGATGGTAGTTTGTTACTTGATAGGTTAGTTAGTCAAATATTACTCCCAAATCAAAGAGGTCATCTCCTGGACTATAATTAACCTATTGTGTAGAAAACCCAATTTCACTGTTCTCTGCTGAATAACCAAATCATTTATTATAAATTCTTTGAGATTATAGGTGCTTGAACATTTTTTATAAATAGAAATTATTATTGAATAAAAAACTTTGTGATGTCACTTCTTCAACCTCGTTAAAATGATGAAGTTTGTTTCGGTCAAGCAATTCTATAATGTCAACCAGTTTTGATTTAACTGGCAAATCGACGTATTACTAAAAGTCCACGTTCCACGTCTTATATAGGAATAAGAAAAAAAGGAATGTTCAAATTTGGGTAAGTAGGACTTGCGTTACGAGTTTTGAGTGAGGCCTGTCACTGTTTAGCAAGGCTACGGGTACGGGAGAACGGGACAGGGTGTGGGTGTACACACTGGGTAGAACTGCTGTAATCTCTTACATTACGCAACGCGGGATTCCTCCAGGAGGTGTGCACCGCGCAGCGCGTTGCTCCGCGTCTTGCGCAACTAATAGCCTCGCTTATGCGGATCAATGCAACAGTTGTATAACAATTGATTCTTTATTTTTTTTTTCTTTTTGTCCCCCCGCCTTCATTATATATTTTTTGTTTAAAAATATTAAACTTTCCCTTCATCGGTTTATAAAGTTGAAACAGTATGGTTAAGCTTTAAATAACGTAATAATAAATAATAATAATAAAAAATAGAAACACCCACTCTATACCGTATTATATTGATAGTGATAAATACAAACGTATGATTGTATAAAATTGAGAGAATTAATCTACTAGTAAAATTTAATGCACATACAGTCAATAAGATTAGAGTTGGCACAATCAAAAGGCGGGAAAATTTTGAGGGAAACGATTCTATTGGTCCCCCATGTTGAATGCAACTTTGATTGCAAAAATGCTCTACTCTACCACAGTTCCACAAAAAAAATATAACATGGCAACTCTGATTTTCCCTTTTTATAACCCCAAAACTACCTCCACGTTTGTTGTTTCCCACCTTCGATTGTGCCAACTCTAATCTTACGTTGGTTACTTTAATAGTGTAATAATAACAATACTGATTTTCAATCTATACTTTCCTAGTATAAAAATTATTCTCGAACGAATACTTGTTAAAGAAAAAAAAACTACTTTGAAGACCATTTTAACTGTAGACGAATTTAACTGTATACGTTGTTTTTCTGGGGATTAAATATAGTTCTTCAGTAAATGGATATAAACGTGGATCGTGCGAGAGGTCGGATTCGATTCTCTGTCGAAGAGAAGTTATTTTTAAGTACATTTTCTTTATAAAATGTAGTTACAGAAATAATTAAATGCAAACACAACAACTAATAAACGGAAAACACTAGACCAATTAAATTTTTAATGGTACATGAGAAATTCTATAGTACGAGTTACATATTTATGACATTTAAAAAAAAAAAAAGAAAGAATCAAGGATTATAAAACATAATAATATTATGTGATAAAATTAAATTGCTTAAAGATAATATTCACGCAATGAATAACATTTTAATTTGACTCATTTTTAATAATTTTTATTTAAATCTTATGAAATGTGTTTAATCTTAAGTTAAATATCAATAATAAAAAGCTGTGAAAAAAAAAAAAAAATAAATAAATGAACAGAAAAACAAGTTTAAATGAGAGAGAAAAGGTTAAAAAGAACAAAGAGACGAATGTGCGAATTTGCGGCGATAAAAATGATCAATTTTTTTAAAACAAGTGGTGGAGGTATTTAAACAGGCTGGGTGGGACTCGAGCATGTGGACCTGTTCCAAATTTCATTTGGGGGCCCCAAAAAAACACAATGGAACTCTTGTTTTTTAAACCTGTCATATCAAATTAGCGCTAGAGGAGAAATATAAGTATACCTCTCTTCTAAATTGCTCTTTTTTTCAGATATTTCTAACTAGGCAATTATTAATTTTCAACACAAGGGTATTTTAACCCCAAATATTAAAGCAGTTTTAAAATTGGAAGGGGTGAAAAGAATTTGGAGGATCAAATTTTAAAATTAAGTGTGCCTATATCTATCTGCACAATCACCAGATATATCAATTAATAATGATTTTGAGTTCACGCAAGAGTTAACAAGTACGCTAACCATACGGATATACCAATCACAATTACCCATACATTTTTTGTTTATGTAACGTAATATCTTGTCTTTTAAATACAGATAAGTTACAATCATAATCGTTACAATTGATCCTCGTGCGTAGTCCGGATCCACATTTATAAATCCTTAAAGCGAGCGCAAACAAGCTTCTTACATTTAACAAAATATACATCTCGTCTATATGTCTGTTAGTAAATTTTACGTGAGTGAAGTAAATTAAGTGAATATTGGCCAATATTCTCTTTAACTTTTGCTAAATTGATACTTTAATTCGTGTAAAAAAATCAAAACAATTTTGACAGATGGAAAAATACGGGGGAAACAATTAAACCTCAATTAGACAATAAAATTAAAAAATCAATAAAGTACGTGGGTAGAATGCGAGGAAGCTATATGTGCCACACCAATTGCAGTCTATTTTTTTAATTTCACTGAAGATTTATTGTTAACTCGTTGAGTATTGTTACTTGTTGTTGTTGTTATTGTTATAATAATAATTCTTAAACTATACTTACATACTTTTAATTCATATGTCCTTCAATTATTATTAGTCAAAAGTAAATACACGCATGTTAAGGATGCATCACGCACTTCCTTAATAATATTCGCGGACATAAAAATTGCTTTAATTATTATAAAAAATAGGCTACTTGATAGAGATATTAACGTTATTATTCTTATTAATATTAGATTTACACGCATCGATTAAATGTTAGTTAAAAACAATCAGAATCCTCCTGTGAATTTCATCAACTATTTATTATTCAATTGACACGGAAATATAACTGAAATTAATTAATAATAATTAAGTTATTATTATTTAATTACTTAATTGCAATGGATAAATATGAAACCGTTTATGAATACATTAGATTTTTATATGTACTTGGAAAAAATTATTATTAGACTAAGCTAAATGTGAAGTTTCGATAGGAAATAAAATGTATATAAACAAGGTGTAAGGAAACCAATTTGAGAATAGTTTTGTGGACTTTTCGATCTAATATTCTAGATTTAAGTCAGAATATAAATCAATTTTTACTTCGAATAAATTTGACACGGATGTGAGTTAGTTTTGTGGCTTGCTACTAATATTCAGTAAATAAGGTTTCTATTAATATCAATTAATATAAATTAAAAAAAAAATATGTGAAACGTAATTTCACTGTATAATAATTTAATATACAACTGTATTAATATTTACATGAATTATTATCCCAATATTTATATTATTAATTAAGGAGTTTAATTTGTTAATTATTAGTACATNGGAACGAATCGAAGTCTTGGGGCAAGTCTGTGAAATTACATTTTTCCCCCCTATTTTTTTTAATGAAGCCGCCAGTTTAAAAGCAAGTCCGCAGACAGGAGAGTGCTTGCTCTAGCGTGTAGTATACCTCGTCCACCGCTTAGAATTGGCGCAATAGCACATTGAATGGCGCAACTAGGCACGCGACACGCCCTATCTCTACAGTAAACATCTAGGCTACAACCTTTTGGACAGTCTGTTTAATTCATCATTCTTACTGATCAGTTTTAGATCTTAAAAACTTACTTATGATACTTATTTTTACTTTCTCGTATAAAAAGAAACCCCCGTCTTGTAATGACCTAAGCTGACGAACGGGACTAAAACCTAAAAGGAAAAAAAAAAATAAATACATAAAGTATTATAATGGAGCGAAAATTCGATCTTGAAATTTTAATTGAGTTACACGTTTTCAGGGCTCTGTCTGTCTGTCGTCTGTGAAGTCGCGTGGAGCCAAAACTGCTGGTCCTATTTTGACAAAATTGATGATTGTATACATGTTTAGAAAAATCATTCCCCAAGGCGTAATTGAGAAATGAATTTTAGCTCCATCGTGTGGGGGTACTAACCCTCAAAAACTCTCCGAAAAAAATCTTTAAAATGGTTCCGACGATATTGATTAAAAAATTCTAAAATTTATACCATTTAAATACCAATCTAACGATGTAATCCGTTTTCCGGGGAAAAATCTAGATCCTGAGAAAATAGCATTAAACGCGATCGGAGAGAGGCCGGGTTCGATTCCCCGGCAGGGAAAATTTACTTTTATGATAAATTTTGATGAAATTATCAATAATAATTAAATCTACTTTTTAAGTGTGAAACGTATATGTATGAAAAAGATATAAATTAAACAGCGCATAAAATTGAAGTAATCCCGTTGGGACAACTTATAGGACAACCAAAAGTATTCAAGATTCTCAAATGATTCACATAATAAAAATATCAAAAATCTAATAAATATACAAAATGAAGAGATTGAATCAATACTTTCAGACTTACTTACGTATAAATGATTAGTTAATCACCACAATTAATATTATAGGGGATAGGGGTGATTGATACATACTGAATTTAGGCAATTAAGGAATTCTTTTACATACATAATAAAAATATTTACTTAGATAACAAATAATACAAACTGAATAAGAGCCTTAAAAACAAATACACACATGATTTACTTACATTATGAATCAGTAGTAATAGTAATCCATTCATGCCAACTGAATTAATAGCAATAAAACAATACCTTCTTTTAAGATTAATAAGTAAATAAACATTCATACGAACTTAAATAAAACACTTTATATGTAAAACTTTAGCATATACATATGAATAATGCATCATTTATTTGAATATAATTAAATACTATAAAAGGGCTTTTAGGAGTAACTTACATAAAATTAGTACTAATGAAAGTGAAGCTTTACAAGACATGCTAATCAAAATTGATTTTATTGATTACTTAGAAGATTCTCTTACACTTATATACGAGTTTAAATGTTCACTGCATGTGACTTACTATGAACACACTTACTTGTAAGGAAATAAAAGATATTGTAAGTACATATACCCACATACATACATACTACTACAAACAAAAATACTCGAACACACAAACACATGCAAACCCTAAAAAAGGGTGGGCCCTTTGTTACTAGAATATTTTTATAACCGTCTATAACTACCTCCCCCTTCCCTTTACCTCTATAATATAAAGAAAGTTTATATATATATATANGGACTCGAACCACGGATCTCTACATTTCCAGTATAGCGCTCTACCAACTATGCTACACTGAAAAATAATTACCTCTATCAGTAATATAGAGGCCCGAGGTTCGAGTCCCGGCGCTGAAGTCTATTTTTCTATCTGTCTCCCATTGTTAATAATGATTATAATTTGATTTAAATTAAAATTAAAACTTTCTGTTGTATGAATACTACCTATATATGCACAAACACATTCTTGTTTAGCCTCCCAGGCTTTTAAATTTACCAAAAAAGCCCTATTTACACCCTTCCAAGTTTTTTTTTTTTATTTATATTATTATTTTTACCTCAATACTCTCCCCTGTTTATTAGATACCTAAATATACAATAACAAGAAATATACCTACTTATAACCTTGTACATAAATATCCTTAACCCCTAACTATGTGTAGTGAAAACTTTTTTTTATAGGGATTATAAACTTGTACATATTTACAAAGAAATAAACTGTGGTTTTTAAGGAAATCTACAATAGAAACTAGTATTTGCATAGCTTTATGTATGTAAAATTCTAGTTTTTGACACTTCTAGATTTTTTTTTTATTCGGTATTACCTACTAAAAAATATTTGTTTATTGCGTGGGAACTAACCTAGAATGTTTTTTTTTAAGAAATATACAATTAAAAAACTAGAAATTCGTTGGTAAAAATTATGTAAAATCTAGTTTTAAGCTATTCAAATATCTAGTGGATTAACTGTTTTCTTTTTTTTATAAATAACTAACTTATTCATATAGCGTGCGAACAAATCAGTTGAGAAAATTAACAGTAAGACAATATTGTTTTTGTCTAAACCATAAATTTAAAATTAAGTTTTTTAGCTATTTGTATATATTTAGCGGGTTTTATAAAAATGCAATTTCTTTTTGTTTTTGGAATAAATTACCATTTATTTTATTCAGAAATAAATCTAGTATTTCTTGCAACGTTTTGTCGTTTTTTGAAGTTTTAGCCCTAAAATATTCAAGAAATACTCACGAAATAATACTTCAAGGCTAACGTTCATTTGTAATTAAAACTTTTAATTTCTAATAGAATAAATTATTAAATTTTATTTGTAATTAAACAAGTGCTGCAATAGAATATTATGGTATATTATGTACCATAATATTATAGAATATTATGGTACATAATATTCAATGTTAATTGAATAAATAAGACATAGCGGCTATTTAGCCTAAAAAAAAAATAAAATAACGTAATTGCTTTAGGACTTGGACTTTCTTTATAATTAGTCAATTCTATATCTATTTACTTTAAAGTTTTTTAAAAAAAAAAAAAAACTTAATCCATAACTTTAAAAAAAAATCGTAACTAAAATATATTGTATTTAAAAACACGCTTTTTTAGATTAAAAATTGAGGAGTATTTTAAATAGGTTTTAACTGCAGGGTTGTGCACAAAGACATGGTTTACTGGATATGGTTGGGCAGATAACGTTGTCCAACAAACTCAGCCTTGGCATTGGTAAAACGAACATGTGTATAAAATTTCAACTAAGTCGGTCATCTTTTACTCAAGTTATCGTCATGGGAAGATTTCTTGGCGCTTGGTTTTGTTACGGTGATTTTAGTCGTTATTTTCGGATTTCCTTCCGGCCTCCAGAACGTGTCATAAGATTTAGGAAAATGTTATTTTATGGTTGCTAGCTAAAAGAAATGCATATTTAAAATATATTTTCTTAATATAACATCTTTTTATTACATGCTATGCTAATTTCATTTAAATTTACTCGTTTTCAGAAGTGGGTGCAAATTGAGCAATTATTGAATATATTAGGGTGTAATTAAACTATTAAGTTATATATAACTTATAACACTTATAATAGTTATATTGGATGGGCTTAATAGTTATATAGGGTGTTATATTTTATACATGTACATCGTTATCCAATTATATATATGTAACTAAACTTTTATAACAGTGTATGATTAGAGTCACCTGCCTTTAAATAACAGTTCGGCATAATACACAATTGCATAATCGAAATGTACGAATTGAGAACATGAAATCAAAAAATTGTGAATTACGTGAATTGTTAGATAGGTTGAGTTAACAACTAGATGGATGCATTGAGTTAACACGTTACACGTTAGCTAATCTAAACTCAAGATGAACGTCCCGTTTGATATGATTAAACAGATGTCAGATGATTAATTTGAGATGTTATTCAACTACATTGACATTGGCATGTTAACTCAAATATTACTGTAATTGGATGCTTTAGTCTAAACATTAGACTGCCACCAAGTGTTAATTCCGCAAGCAGATGTGAATATTATATTTAAATTTGTAGATAGAGTTGAAGAATTTGAAAGAATTGCAGTAATTTGAAGAAATTACCCGTTTACATGTAAACTGAAGCGAGATTATGACAGATGTGTTGCTAACATCAGACCTTTTTGACTTTATCTGTAAGAATGTTTTGGTTCTGTGATGTGTTAAGACATTTGTGCCAAAACTATATGATGCCCATGCAAGCTGACGTGAAGTTATGTCACTAATTCATGTTTGAGTAAAAATTTAATTTACGTGGAGGACATTATTCACTGCTTGATTATGTTTTACTGATATTTTGACATAACGTTACTTTAATATTTTAACATGCTAATGTGATTACACACGCAATCATTGGACGTAACATAAAAACAATGTTGAATAATTAAAATTAATTTTATTATTTAATCTTTGACAAAGAATATACCAGGTGATTTTATAAATTACTGATTGGAAATTATACCAGTTGAAAGTTTAATAGTAAATTCTAAAAGATTGAAATTGCCGTATGATATATAAAAGTATATTATACAATTTTATTTATATACTTAAAAATTAAATGCTAAAATATTTCATATTAATCTTAAAGTAAATAGAGTAAAGTGAAGAAATAAATAAATAAATATTTCTTCCTTTATTTTATTCATTCAATACATTATTCGTACCTATAACGAGAAAATAAAAGAATAATATTTGTAGGAAAAAATAAAAAATAAAAAACAAGGAAACATATTTATATATTTGACTAAATAAAAAGTTAAAACAGAAAATTTTCTACCTCCAACAGTTTGTTTAATAAATATAAAATAAAATCAAGCATATGACACAAAAAAAAAAAAAAGAAAAAAAGATAACAGCGAGAATAAAGATAAAAGCATTAAGCACTACAAAGCTCAATCCACTTTATGCCGTAAATAAATGAATGGGTTTTTTTTTCTTTAAAAAATAAAATGAAGTAAAGTACAATATAAAAATAAATAAAATAGTCTTTTTATACGCTTCCTTTTTTTCTCCATCTCTAATTCTGAAAATAAAACAGATGTTGGAAAAGTAACGTTAAAGGAAAATATGCGCGAGTTAAAAGATATTATTAATCTTCTTATATTTGGCTTTTAAGACTATAGGCGATTTTATTAAGATGATATTTGGCATAATTTGGTTCGATGAGGAATATAGTTATTTTAAAATAGGACACATCGTCTAATGTCTAATATAAAAATAATATTTGGAAATTGTGATATTTTTTATACTGTACTTATATTAAACGTTTGGTAATCTAGAAACAAAAATAAAAAAATGCTTTTAACTCAAATTATAATTTTTATTAACAACGGGAGACAGACAGAGAAAAATAGACTTAAGCGCCGGGACTCGAACCACGGATCTCTACATTTCCAGTATAGCGCTCTACCAACTATGCTACACTGAAAAATAATTACCTCTATCAGTAATATAGAGGCCCGAGGTTCGAGTCCCGGCGCTGAAGTCTATTTTTCTATCTGTCTCCCATTGTTAATAATGATTATAATTTGATTTAAATTAAAATTAAAACTTTCTGTTGTATGAATACTACCAAAAACTTAAATATAAAAATTGCTTTATCTTTATAAAAATCTTGGATAGAATATCAATTTCTATAATTTCGATATTGAGAAGCTTTGACTATTTTTTTTTTTCTACAAATTAACTATATAAAATTAGATTCATAAAAAAAAAACCCTCCGATTATAATTATCAAATAGGCTCTGAATTATAATTTTGAATACATTATAGTTGTATTTTTTTTTAGGTTTGTAAGTTGACTTTTTCATTTGTGTAAGGTCATAGGATTTGGTTAAAGTGGATATGGTCTATTTACAGAGGATATCATGTGTCATGCAGGTCAAAAACCACAAGGCAGTATTCGCTCCCCTCTGGTATATTGTATCCTGAAGTGGACAATACAGTCGAGCTGTCCTTCACTATACCTAGGCCACCTGGTACCTGGTCAGTCAAACCGGACATCATACTCAACATTGCAGTTCATGAGTTGGTTCACACACTTTTTAAATTCAATTCAATCTATATACTGGATTAAGTGCGAGAATAATTAAAACAGCTGTTTAATTATTTTCTATTATTGTTTCCGCATTTGATTAACTCAGGGTCTAATAGATTTTATCTTCCGGTATACGTATAGATATCGCTCCTTAACAATAATCCTTGATATTAAGATTCTACTTTACTGTTTATTTGTGATTTCTCTAAATCTGGAAAAGCATGGATTTAGATGTAATTAATAATACTTTTATGTGCAATAGCACCAAGCACACATATGTTGTTGAATTATTTAAGCAGCAGTGTCTAGACTATTTTAAAACGCTATTCTTTAAACGAAACTTATTTATTAACTATACATAAAAGTTCCTGGATTACGTCAATAATATGAGAAATACAAGTAATAGTCCAGTAGAATGGTACATTTTACCTTGCATCAAATAAGGTAGTTCTGATTTTTTGATATGTTGTACATGATGGATGGCTAATGATA
>KZ651295.1:417478-437044 GCA_001010745.2 Gerris buenoi
TAATAATAATAATAAAATAAAAGTAAAAGTAAATAAAAAAATTATAAACAATCCTAAATCCTAATATCTCGTTCGATTGCTTGTCAGTATTGCGAATCAAAATTATATTACATCCTTGCTTTTTTGTGTCATTTGTATATTGTATATGAAATGATAGCAAAATGTTATGATTTCCTTCCTGTTTTGTCTGTCTACAATAGATCATAATGATGTCATATATAACACGAGATCGAATCAAGGACAGATAATGAAACTGGTGTTTACTATATTAGACCGTATGTCTAAAATTTGAATGCTAACCATTTATTTTATTTAAAATAAATAAGTGATTGAAAATTGAGTGGTTGATGGTTGAAACCATTATTGAGAGGTGAGAATATAATATATCTCATTAATAGACAAATTAAGTGCTAGACTGTTAAACTAATCTTACTTGATTGATCATGTATCAGTTATCGACAAAGATGTTGAAAAAAAATGGTTCGAGATAACTCAGACAAAATTTCTCATATAAGAGTTCATAATTAGTTAGCCCAGTGTTTTCCATTTATTAATTTTCACGTTTTGAAGGTAAATTTAATTTTAACATTTATTAATCAAACCCGGCCTCTCTCCGTCCACTTATACAGGGTGTTTGGTCGAAGATGTAACAAACGAAGAGGGCAGATTCTACCCATCATTTGCAACAAAAAACACTATATATACTATGGGTCAATTCTCAATCGTTTCGCCACAATAATTTTTTTTGTTATTTTCCAAGGTACGTCCATTTTATTTTAAAAAATCGATTGCTGCACCTAAAATATTGACTATAGAGCTAAAATAAAGGTACCGTTGGAAAGAGGAGAAAATTTCAGTTTAAAAAATGTCTATTTCAAATGCTTTCAAGGAGTAAAACATATCCATAAATTTCATTTTATTGTTAATTTCATCAAAAAAATTAAAACTTATTTTTGTTTAAGCCTGTAATTATGCCAAAACGGTATGAGCTACAGTTTGCCAAATTTCAGTAAAACTTCTACATTTATTCCCCTTCAATTTAAGTACCATAACACTATTAGTTGATATGCAATTTTTTTGAGCTATGATTGAGTTTTTGTAAAAAAAACGACCGTAAAAACGCTTACAGACCACCTTACGTGTTACCTAGAGGAGATGTCTTTATTTTTTATAATCACCCTAAGAAATGAGACGAATGAGAGGATTTTTTTGTTCACAATTAATTAAAGTGGACTGTAGACCTTACTGTCTATAGGTCGATCCTAATTGACCATAGTCCTATGGACTATGTAAAAGGAAATTTTAACTCCTATGATATTTGACCGGAATATAATTTATTATTATAAAAATGGCAAGTATTATTTTTATTATTATTTTTTTTTTCAAACTTAATCGTGCTAAATGCAATTATTCATTAAAGAATAAAAATAAGGGGGTTGACATTGTTAAAAAAAAAAAAAACACAACGCACCCTGTGGAAACAGTAATAATACTACACTAAAAATAATAATGCTATTGTAGAAATAAGTTTTGTATAGAAAAACTTGTTGGACAAATTCTTTAATGTAGAATTGCATTTAACATGATTAAGTTAAAAAAAAATTATACCTATTTCACATTTTTATAATGATAACTTACATTTGTCAAATATCATAAGAGTTAACTTTTACATAGTCCATAGTATATGGTCTTTTACATAGTCAATATGGTCATTTAGGGTTGACCTATGGACAGTGTATGGTCTGCAGTCCTCATTAATTTAATGTGAAAAAAAAAAATCCGCTCATTCATCTCACTTATTTGGGTAATTATAAAAATTAAGACATCTCCTCTAGGTAACACGTAAGGTGGTCTGTACGCGTTTTTACGGTCGTTTTTTTTCAAAAACTCAATCATAGCTCAAAAAAATTGCATATCAACTAATAGTGTTATGGTACTTAAATTGAAGGGGAATAAATGGAGAAGTTTTACTGAAATTTGGCAAACTGTAGCTCATGCCGTTTTGGCTAAATTACAGACTTAAATAAAAATAAATTTTAATTTTTTTGTTAAATTTAACAATAAAATGAAATTTATGGATATGTTTTACTCCTTGAAAGCATTTGAAATAGACATTTTCTAAACTGAAATTTTCACCTCTTTCCAACGGTACCTTTATTTCAGCTCTATCATCAATATTTTAGGTGCAGCAATCGAATTTTAAAGTAAAATGGACGTACCTTGGAAAATAACAAAAAAATTTATTGTGGCGAAACTATTGAGAATTGACCCATAGTATATATAGTGTTTTTTGTTGCAAATGATGGGTAGAATCTGCCCTCTTCGTTTGTTACATCTTCGACCAAACACCCTGTATAAAGCTTTTTTTCTGAAAAAATAGATTTTCCTGAACATGTATTCCAAATTTCGTAGTTTAGGCTCTACGCGTCTGAACAGTCTTCAATTCAAGACTACAATGAGCCTATAAATACAATTAACATAATTCAACAATAAATAACATATAACAATTCAGGCAATAAATAACATAATTATATACTATAAAATTAATCATTATAATAAGTAACTGTAATAATTAGCAACAATAATAATTACCTAGTAACTGCG
Source organism: Gerris buenoi (assembly GCA_001010745.2). Lineage (NCBI taxonomy): Eukaryota > Metazoa > Arthropoda > Insecta > Hemiptera > Gerridae > Gerris > Gerris buenoi. The sequence goes on from KZ651295.1 coordinate 420,083, forward strand.
AATAAAATTATATTTTATAAATTCTTAAAAATCTTTCACAAATTATATTATTTATGAGGGTTAAATTAAAAGGTTTGTGTGTTAACTAAATTATAAATTTGGTATTACAATTATTTCTAATATGTCTTAATGTTGCTTTTACACATAAAAAAAACCATGTAAATTATAATTTCAAGGGTACCTTCTTTTTCAATTTTTTTTAACACTTTTAAAATGGCCCAAGGGAAATATATGGAACGATAAAAATAGTGCAGTTTGGACTCAAGTCAATAAAACTCTGGTATTAAGGTCAAATTTATAGTGTGGGTGAGACTACGCTCAGTCCAAGAATATATGAATGAAAATAAATATTTCAAAATAGAATGAATGAATATTTTTGGAATTCCCCTGTAAACTACGGTAACTAGAATGAAAGGGGAATGAAAATTTGACGCAGATAAATTTAAAAAATAATGGAATTTGAAGCGAACATTTTGACATGAATGTAATATAAATAAACCAGCAACAAAAAAAACATAGAACGGATTAATAATGTAAGGAATTTTAGTTCAATTGCAGTAAATAAAAAAATGTATTATACTAATAAATAAACAACAGGAAATTCCGGGAGAAAAATAAAACAAAATGTTCTAAATGGATTAAGTTAAGAATTCGAATAAAAAATAAACATTCGGTGAAAATAAGCAAAACTTTAAAATGTGCCTTAATTGCTAATTATCGAGTAATAAAATACAAAGTAGTTGTCCTAAAGAAAAATTAATTATAAAAAGATATGTTGAATGGATACGAACTATAACAATGATCATTATTAAATAAAAGTTAAGGAAATGGTTTTAAATATCAATGAGTTGTAGTGTGAAAATTAATAGTTTTAAAGCACACGCGAGCATACACACACACACACAATGAAAGAGTAATAACATTACGAGAATGATAGTGTGTTATTCCATGAATGAACTCCTATGAATGGATTCCGGTGGTTTGATAAGCTATTTTGTTCCTTTGTGGGTATGAATGAAATGATTCTTGTCTTTTGTTAACAGAAGTCATTTGGTATATTACTATAAGTAAATTTATTATTCTAAGCCAACCCCCAAAAATGACAATTTAAAAGTCGTTAATGTTAGTGCAGGAATAAAAGTATAATTTATAATTAAGAAAGTAACATCTTTACTTTACATTAAAAAAAATTATAAATATGATATAAACTTTAAGGAACTCTGAACATTATATTACAGAAGCGACTACATTTACATAACTTTTTACTTTCCCATATAAAGAGACAGTATTGTGATGTCTATAAAATTCGATGTTGATGGATTTACTCGTTTTGAGATCCCTTGAGGCCAAAAACTAATTTCGTCTAATTCTACTTAAAGTCCGTATCAGTGCTGCAATACCGATATATTCGTGCTTGAAAGCTTGCTCAGTGTTGTTTAGATATAATTATGATTAAAGTAAAACAAAAAATCTAGAGATAAAAATTGACTGCTAAGTTACTTTTCTGGGCAAACAAAATTTGAATAATGATATTTTTTTTTTTACTTTCTCAAGGGAAGGAGAGAGTAAGTGAAAGTAAAAATTATTATTTAGATATTCATAAAAAAATAATAAAGATAAAAAAACAAAGACAGTGAGGTGTATAGTATAGTCGGTAGTTATTCAATTGAAGGAGTTAGGCTGGTGTTTTTTAGGGGGGGGGGGGGGCCTAAGGTCTAGCCGTATCTCGTTGTTTGTAATTATTGTGGGCAGGCAAGGTCAAAGCGGTGGGCGAACTCTAAACAAGGCAATATCCACCGTTCTCTAAACACACACCTCCCGCTTAGCCATCAGATGCTACTAACTACTAACCGTCTACTGTTCAGTACTGTGCCGTCATAGAGCCACTAACCTTTACTAGTGGATCCCATCCTACACGCTACACGTACATAATAAGTAAATCAAACAATCCTGTACAAACTGGTTCAAAAGTTGTACAAGTCTCTTACCTACACTTTTACAGTCTGCTTACATTAGGAGAATAATTAATCGTACATTAATTCAAAACTTATCTCATACACACAAAACTTTAAGAGTTTTATTAAATAGCTCTTAATATAGGCTGTTATATTGTAATTTTAAATTGATTGTCACGTTCTATACCATAATAGTACATTACACGTCTAGTGCGGAAAGTAGCATTTTACATGCGAGTGTGGTGTTTGCACCTGAGCAACAGCGAGGGTAGTAAGACCACTCGAGCAAATTGCAGTTTTCGCACGAGTTGCGTATACAGTACTACATCTACGATTGTTGGATTTTAATAATAAATATAAATAAAAAATGTTTAATAAACTTTCTGTATGTAAGTTCTTATATCTCTTTTGATAAAGATGACATTAATTCATTAGTTGTATTTTGTGCCGCAGTAATTATTTCGGGAGGCGTATTATTCTTCTCATTTTCGTCATAATGTCATAAATCAATCATTGTTTTACTAAAAACTCTATATAAACAGTTACTTTAATTAAACAGCAAATTAGTATTTGCTAAATGCAAACAAACTCGCTAATCATGTGTTAAGGAGCAGAATTATTCTTTTTTTACGCACTTGGGTGAAAAAAAGAGGAATTATGAAACGCGCATGCGCAATGAATACAATTTCGTAAAGAATCACTTTCTACACATCTAAACAGAGATAAAAATGTTGCGCAGATCATGTTCGTGTATGGGGTCCTTCACAAAATATATTTTCAAAGATAAAATGACAATTAAGAAATTGAATTGGATTCATAATAAGAAAATAAACCTTTCGTTTCACCAATATAAACACATAAAAATAATCTAGGAAGAGGAAATAACCTATTAAAGAAATGTGTAGGAAGGTCAGAAATACAACTGACATACAAGAAACCAGTTCAATAGAGCTATTAAAAACAGCTAGAACGCTATGAGGAAGATGCGGCTTGTGTAGTAAACTCCTTTTTTGTAACAATGACAAGGTCGGTAAGCTACCGAGTCTATTAAGGTAAAATATTAACGTTGTCACTGCTTATCCGACTAAAAAAAAGTTTAAAAATCTTGACATAAATGTAAGAAAATTGTGCAAAGCAAGAACTTAGTATTTTTTAGAACTTAGTTGTCTGTATAAATAACAATGAATGTTTGTCTGTTTGACTGTCTGTCTCTTATCCATGCCCAAATCGTTCATCCGATTGCGAAGAAACTTTGGGGAATGGTTGGACACATTCCCAGGAAGGTTTCTGAGTTAGTAAAACTGTGTTTCGATTTAGGTACAAAGGGGTACGGGGTACAAATGTCAAAGTAATAGAAACCCATCACGATTGAAAAGCCCTTTAAGAGTAAAGCAATTGTTGTTATGTATATTTTTGTCATATTATCATTTAGANATATTTGATATTTTTTTTACCCCTCCTCTCTGTATTATTATGACTTGCTTGCTTACCTAAGTGGAATCTTGATTTGAAAGTTGCTCTCCTTCGATATTTATTCTTCGAAACAGCCCCAAGTTCATTTGAATCTTTGCTTATCCCATAAGTAGGGATTTATTTTATATACACATTTATTTCTTCACACACATACATGAATGTCCTAAAGTATATTATTATATGTATACTATTTTCACTATTTTTATCTTGAACACACGTACAAAATTTTATTTTATTTTTCATACGTACATATACACATACACTTATGTACTTTCATTGAATAAAAACGTACACTAAGGTTATATATTTAACGCACATGCTCCATCTACAAAATACTACATCCTTGTAAAAAAGTATATAATCTAATATAATATATTTATACATAATTGTCACATATACATTTAAATTGTTTTTTTTATTCCTTTATTTAGTTAATGTATTATTATATATTTGAGTTGTTGACAAATACTAATTGTACACATTAGGATTAAAGGTAGAAAATATGTATAAACCCTTTTTATTTACACGGTTATGTTTATAAGCTTTATCATAGAATTTATCTTTCATAGGTTTTTTATGTATTATCATTTATTTATTTATTTTTTTTAGTTATTTTTCTCCCTGAGATTATAACTTATATAAGCTGGTTAATAAGAGTTAAGAGAGTTTGATTGATCTTATTTCTTTTTTCACCTTGCTATTTCTTTAAAGTGCGAATACATATATATATATATATATTTGATGGTGGGCATCGTCGGGCCCCTGATGAGTCGGTGGCGACGGGGCGATGCGGGGCATGGCGTTTTAGACCAACCGACAGACAGACACGAGACCAAAAATGTTCCCTGACGCCTGAAACGGATATCTGTCTTGGAATTTTTAAAATCGGAGACAAAAGTTTTTCGTTCTCAAAAGTGAACACAATGCTTCCGTTACCTTTGGTAAGCTCGGAAGAAAAATTAAAGAAATAAAACTAATATAGCTTACTAGCTGCTGTAACAGATAGTTTTGAATTTATGCTGGCTTCATAGTTCCAAATTTTAAATTTATTAACAAATATATCCATGATGCATCAAGTAAAACTAGTATTATTCTATCACACATATAAAATAAAAATATTTCCAAATAAAGATGTGCCTAATAAATAAGTGACATTTAATTTATATACAATTTTACGTAATTTGTTTAAAGAAAGAAAAAAGTTTAATGTGAAAAGTAAAAAATGATATAATAAATCATCTTAACTTAAGTAGTTTTTACACGGCAGTTGATTTTTACGAAAAAAAAAAAAAAAAATCGTTAATAACAAGCACGCGGAGCAAGTTCTGACATATTTTTAAACATATCTAAAAATCTGTAAGTAAACATGTCTTCGTATAAGAGATTCTTGCATTCATAAGTAGATAACGTTTTTAATAATCACCATAATTGACGTTTATCTAGATAACAGTTTCAAATTCATCCACCATAAAGAAAAAAACTCCTCTCTCCATACAAATAAATAAAATTGAAGTTGAAGTTATGCGAATAATTTTATCGTTTTATCAAAGACCAAAAATCTGATAATAGTTTTTTTTCCACATTTTTATTAACACATCATTAGATGTGATGACATTAAATAGCTTTTTTTAAATTTAATTTGTTGTTCTTTAAATGTGGTGATTGTAGATTAATTAAAGGACAAAATTATCGCCTAAAATAATCATTAACAAAGCTAACTTGTTGCGTTCATCAATGTTAAATATGTAGTTATTTAACAAATTTTATTGTTTATTTCATGTAGTAGGTATAATAATGTTTTTTATATCCAATTTATCTACATTTTAAGATATTTTTTTTAAACTAACATTTAAATGAAAATGGCCAAGCTTATAACTAAATTAATATATATATAATAATAAATAATAATTCTTAATAATATGAAATGATAATAATTTCTGGGAAAACAATGTGTTGTCCTATAAATGCGTTGATTGTAGATAAATTAAAGGTCAGATAAATCGGCTACTTAATAGATCTGTTTGTTGTGATTATCATTATGAAATATGTAGTTGTTTAACAGATTATGTTGTTATATCATATAGTAGGTGTATACCTGTAGCATTTTATTTTTTATTATACCTACCAATAAAAATTTAGAAAGTTCTAAGAGACCGCCAATAAGGTATATTTAGTATCAATTTCATTAAATTATTTAATTAAGTTTATCTAATATTTTCTCAACAGTAGTCTTTACTTAAACCCTTTTATCAAATCAATGTTATTACAATTGCATATTACAGAATATAGTGATGTTATAATAATGATTATCTATTAATATGTAAAAACAAGATTTTTTTTTTAAAAAAAAGAATGCTATTATCTTATATTTTAAAAACCCATAAATATAAACATAAAAATAATATTTTGTAGTCAAATAACCAAAGAAGGTAAAATAAATCCTGAAAATATAAATTTACGCACTAATACGGTATATTAATTTTTTTTTAAAAGTTTTTTCATCCTTGAAAACCTTTGAAATGTCATTGTAGAATAAGTATTCTTCATTAATTTGAATATATATATATATATTAAATGAATGGATATAAAAAATAATGATGCGAAGGCCGCTTTGAATTTCGTAATATTGTAACGAATATTGTGTATAGATAATTATTCTATTATTCTATATNTTCATATTTAAATATCTCTTGCATATCTTTTGCAAAGTAGATAAATATAGTAGCATAAAAACTCGAAATATACAACTTATTTTCAACCTTTATATCTTTATATGTATTTAGGAAAGATATATATATAATATATAGCTAAATTTGAGTTTGATTAACTTTTATCTTATTGAAGTATAATATTTTATTATAATCTTACTTATTTGTCTTTTCTTATCGTATTTATTGCTCGTATAATATATTTTATAATAAGTCACTTAAACACGATTGTCTACATTTTTTTATATAGGTAATAGAAATAAATTTTATTTTTAGTAGGACAAATTTTTTAGTGACTTATATGTAATGATAAATAAGTTATTTGGATACAAATGTTAAACATTTCTTTATTAGCCGCGTTACGTTTAAAACTAGATAATTATTTATTACCTCCCCCCCCCCCCAATAATACATACTTAATACTTAAGTTATACTTTTTTTTGTAAAGGTATGTATTATTGGTGGAAAACCTTGCATAAATTTTATATTTTATAAATATTAGGTCTCTAGCACTATAATATACTTAGCCCTCTAATCCAAGAGAATTTTTTATTTAAACACCAACTCTTTGCCCCGTTCATTTATACATATTGTGAAATAGGAAGAAAATACAACATAATTTGTTTGCTATACAGTAAAGATGTTGCATTAATCACAAAATCTGTTACAGACATCGTAGAAGTAACTAATCAATTATTGGAATAAGTAAAGTAGTTTTTTTTTTTATGATCAAAAATAAAAGAAAATATAAGATTGGAGTGATAGATTTGGTAGCCAGTGTAAGAATATTTCAAAGGTGAAATTAAGACGTCACAAAAGTATGCACAAGGTTTTTTTGGGAGTAACTCACTGCTGACAGCTGACAAGAGAAAATAGAGAAACCTTTTTCCTTCTTTTTAAGTGAAACATAAAATTAAGGGAGTATAAGATTCGGAGAAATATATTTGGTTATCATTGTAAAAATGTTTCACGAGTTAAATTCAGTTTTAATAATAACAAGCGCAGTTCTTAGTGGAAGGTACTCACGACTGAAGCGCGAAAATCCGCCTTTAATTGCCTTCGAAATATGATTAATTCAGAATAGTTATGGACTGTAAATTATTAAAAAATATAATAAGATTAATTTAAACCCAAAAAGGTGTGAACATAAGTGTGAACGTAAAACGTAATAACTTATAGTATAAGGCCTAAATAAATAACCACCTATTTCTACCTACAGAAAACAAATAAATAATTGATCAAAAATCACCTGTTTATTTGTTTTTGTTAACACAATTAAGATAAAACAATAATAAATTAAACAATCTATAAACAATAGGGGTGCGACCATAGATAAAAAAATATCTAGAACAAACAATAAATAAAAAATTAGACGTGAAAGGATGTAAAATGTATTTTAACAAAAACACATTCTCCTAATAAATTTTTCTGATACAATAAGAAATATTAAATTAACGAAAAAAAAAGGCGTGAGCAATAGTAAACAAATAATAAATAACAAACAGAAGTGAAAAGGAAGTATCCAAAAAAATTTAGACACGTAACCGATTATCTTACAAACAAGATAAAAATTGATCATATCGTAATCAATAAATCTTTTTATGATTACCAAAATATGATTAAGTATGCGAATACAAAGCAAGTCACTTGTTCATTGGTTTATTGTGAGAAGTTTCTAAACACAGGCATTAAATCAAAAACAATCAATAGGGTATACCCTCGCGTGAAACAATTATTCGACAAACAATCAGAGGCTTTTTAAGAAGGAAAAATAAAAAAAATAATAAAAGCAGTTTCATTTTATTATAATCCATCCCGCCAATTAGCATTTAACGAGTTAATATAGCGGAGAGGTGAGCTTTAATAAAAGTTTTTTTTTGGCATGTGTACAAACATTATAAACTTTAGTTAATTAGTTCTTCCACTAGGGGTCAGCACCTTAACCGCACCTACGTATTGTTAAACATAACGAGTTCAAATTATAATGTTGTTTTATTTTTGTTTGTCAATTTTATTTGTAAACATGTCAATTAAAACATCGGTTGAACGATTATAATAATCTTAATTATTCGTAAATTAATCATTGAATTTAATCCTTATTAAAATATAACATGATAAATTATTATAATCTTCATTTAGGATTAGATGTTAACACTGTAAAATTATTTTAGTGTGAAAATTGGCATTTTTAATTAATGAAAACATCAAATATTTAATATATTGGAAGTTAATACTTAGCATTACGATAAAATGTATTGGAAGTTAATACTTAGTATTACGATAAAATGTATTGTGTACTACGAATTACACATTATACAATTCAGGCCTATTAAGAACGTCAGGTGGCATTGTAATCAAAAGAGTGGCACATAGCTTCATTTACATTTATTTTTAATCAATATAAAATGCACCCAGACGGTTGATATTTATAAGGGGCAAGCAGTGGATTATTTAAGACATACCCACCAAATTTCAATAAAATCGGTTCAGAAGTTTTTAAGATATAGTGGTACACGCAAAAATGTCTAATGACAGACCGACCGATTGACGGACAGACAGACACGAGATCAAAAATGTTCTCCGATTACAAATTTTGAGGTTTTAAAAATGTTGTTCCTCGAAATGATCGCAACACTCCTGCTATAAGCGAAGGTCGGAAGTAAAAAATGAGTGGAATGATTATATATTTTAAATTGATGTTTGCGATGAGTGGAATAGTATACTGAAATAATTAAGTTTTTTAAGAATTGTAAATTTAATTATTTTTAAGGAACAGAATTTCTTTAATGAATGGATTACTTTTTTTATGAATGGAAGATTTTCTGGTACAGAGATCAAGCTAAGTTGAGAATGGAAGGTTTTGAAAGAATTATAAATTTAACTCTATTTCGAGGAATTTTATTTTTAAAGATGAATGGGTTACTATATTCAAAATACGTTGGTATAAATCAAGCCAGTTAGGAATGGAAGGTTTTGAAAGGATTTTAAATTGAATGTCGCATGAGAAACTTTCTACGATGATTGGAATATTGGAATACAAGTATGGAACTATGGTGTAGGTCAGACTAGAATTGTATAGATTTAAACAGGTAGAGTATTCAAGACTAGAAGATTCTGGGGTGTTGGCGAACAAATCATATGAAGTTCTTAAAACAATATACGAAAAAACCAATCTATCTCAAATTATGAAAAGAGAAGATTTCACATAGACTTTAGGGACTTATATATTTATTTTGTAAGGAGTAAAAAGACTTAAGTTATGCATGAATTCTGACAATACAGTATCGTATTTCATTTTTTCTACCTTTGATTATTAAAAGTTTTGTTTGTCTTCTTCTTGCTTTTTCTTTCTCAATTGTATATTTGTATCTGTTTAAAGTTGTAGTTGATTCACTTTATTCAATGACCTCATTTAAACTTATGTTACCGAAAAGGATGAGTTACCAAGAGTTATAAACTGGTGAGCATTGGACCATTAAAACAAATCAAGAGGAGGCCGCGTCGGTACCGAACAATGTATGGAAAGTGGAATGCCGGCCTGACAGCGGGATCGTTTCATTTCTCTCCCACCCAGCACTGCGTCCAGGACAAAAACAACGTTCAGAGAGTTAGAAGACTGTTCGGAAGGATTGTACAGTTATTTCCATCGGGACCCGACCTCTGGCTGAGCTAGAAGTCTAGAGTGGGCGGGTGTCATCCGTTTTGAACCCTACTCTGTCTCTCCTTCAACTTGTTTTTTTTTGATATTCTTCCTCTATCCTGTTCGGTCTTTATATACCTGCTGAAGACCGACCGAAGGAGGCCTCGCTCTGATTACCTTTTTCTACCTCTTCTAAACTTCTAGTCCTAGTCTCCTTGCCTCCCGCTTAACGGTGTCTTACGGAAAACACTGTAACGGACTTGAGTTTCTTTTTTCTTGTTCCAAAACTCCCCCTGTCACATCATACCGAACTCGAGATCGAGGTCCTTTTTTCATCTCTGTATAAGAATACCTACAGTGAAGAAACAACAAGAATGGCTGCGCTTTAGCAACCCCGATTAACTTCCTTATCCATCTTTACTTTTTTCTTCCTCCTACAAAGTGATGGATAAACAACGAAGAGAAAAGATTGGCAGAACGTAATAATAGCTTAGCACGTTTGCTAACGGAAAATATAATAATTAAATACATAATATATGTTTCACAGTTTGTTGATCGTATGAAATAACACGATCTTTAATTTTAAATCAAAATGTAACATAATTAATTAATTGATTAGTATATGAAAGTATCAAAAATAACAAGTTATGTTAAATATGTGGAAAACTTTCTTTAATAATTAAAATGAAACAGGAGCAACATCGACAAGCACCTGAAGTAATCACAGCCTTATAAATACTAATCTAACAAGTGACCTAAGTCTAAAGCAGATCATTAGTTGACGGGATGACTTGCTAAAACCGGTTTTAATGTTACTGCAATATTGAATTGCAGTAAACTGACCAAGCGTATATAATCTTTACAATTTAATCGAAAACTGAAAGAATCAAGATAATTTGAGATAAAAAAGTTGCAATGAAACTACTCAATAAAAATAGTGATTGTTGAGCATTAATGAAAGTCGGTCGAATTATGCAGGTTTAATTTCAACATGTAGCGCCGCATTAATACTTGTTTTTCTGACCTTTTTATTGAACGTTTGTTTAACGTATTATTCCGTATATAAACTGTTTTAAAAAGGCCTATCATGAAAGAATCTTCATATGATATAAAGACTTTCAATTAATACTAAAGCATTTCGATCTATACAATCTTATTTAGGTGCTGCCTGGTCTTAAAAAGTCAGAGCGGTAACAATAGGAAGGTTTGGACTTGAATAAGCCGAAGGGTTTTGGAAGTAGCAGGGAGTCAGGAGTATTAAGGAGGTAGAAAGGGTCAATAACAGTCAATGGAGGAATCTAAAGAGTAGGGTGCATGAAGGAAACACCGACCCTTTAGAGCGAGGACCCTGTTTGGACCTTTCTTCTGTTATTTGGTTTGAAATCGTCCTTCGTCCTGCCTTCGAAGGGTCCTTCCCCCCTCGGTATCGGACCCTATAAACCATTCTATGGAAACCTTCCCTTCGTGAAATGGAAAAAGGGAGAAACCCTAAAATATATCTTCCACTTTCACTTAAAACGCCACTGCTAAAAGCAGGAAGGAAGAAAAAGACTTAATATTGACCCAAAGTAACAAGCAATTCTTCTGTGTCTTATGTTGTCAAGATAGTGAATGCCACTAACGTCACGCTTTTACTTACAATGTTTCTTTGTAAAATATTTACTTTAAAAAAATATTTAGATAAGCGGTTGAAATACCAAAATTCGATGAATGAAAAAAAAAAAAAATAGTGTTAGCAACTTGAAAGTAATAGATTAAATTATTTTATTAAGTAACTGATTATCAATTATCGTTATGGATGTCTGTGTTTTGAATGCTATTACTTAACTAATATTTTTTAATAGATGCTTTCTTTAATATCTTTTTTGAATGTATAAAGCATTATTGTAATATAGAATATCATATAACTATTTGATTTGTTATAGCCTTGTGTTCGTTTCACAATAGGAATGAGACAAAGAATGATTCAGAACAATGTTATCATGAAATACATGTATGGTCGATAATATAAGAACAGGATATATAATTTGTATAATTACATCACTATTTAAAGCTGAACCGGTTAAACACAAACATATCATTTTTAATGTAGATGTAACAGTATCACTAAACTTTTATCAAACTAGAGCTAGTATTTTACTTTTTCTCCGAACTTGTCTTAATTTGTTTTAATCGCCGCAATATTTCCGTTTTTGTTAGATTTTTTAAAGAGCTATAGTTATCAGCTTCGTTTGTTCAATATTTCTTATTTCGGAGTCTGTTAGGAATGTTGATTAATTCTGGTTTGCTTTTAATAAACTTCGTAATAGTTTTCTAAACTGTATATGGAAAGGGTGTACACATTTTGAGTGATATACGCTTAAGGGTTGTAGCTATCATTAAAAGCAAGTGCCTAATATAATGCACTAAGCTAAAAGCTTTTTAACGAGTAACCCTCTTACCTCTCTTCTGAATTAATGAAATTTTTTCATGTCTAGACTTTATTCAAGTAACGCTATGTACCTTGTATGTAATTTTGATTAGCTTGTTTCAATTATGAAACGCTAAACTATATTGTGTTTAATAACCATAAATATATACTTCTAAAAGTCCCTTACCATCCTTTGTCCTTTAGCTTTCTGAATTTTAGTTCAATCACCTTTGTTTATGACATGTTTATTTTTAGCTGCACATGATATTGATTATCCGATGTTTGCCTTTCTCGTTCGCGTGATTTTAATTGAACCACCTTGACGGCGGTTTTATCACAATACGTATTGTTATCATGATCTACATTTGCCCTGTTTTTCGGCCAATTTTCAACGATGTCGAGTCACTTTTGACAATTTAGCGTGGTTGTCTGTCGCCGAACTTGGCTGTTTGATAGCCATGATTGGAAGGTTATAGTGATGGGGTGTAGGGAGACGTCATATGCCTATCTATTCCTTATCGATCCATTTTCTGGGTTCCCCTCCAACCCCGCATATCAGCCACCGCCTCTTCCCCCCCTGTCCAATAGGGACAGCTGCGATGCTCGTGGGGGCGACGCTTGTATTCTGCCGCGCGTCAACCAGCCCCGATTACGTACTAACCCCTCGCTTTCTGTTAAATACCCGTAGCTCCAAATAACAAATAGGCCAGAGTGATTTAAAACCTCTCGGCGCTTTAAAAAAAAGAAACAAAACATGTTATAGAAGAGAATATAGCTCAACGAACCAGCTTGATCAATGTCATATTGTCAATCCACAGTATTTATATCTTTTCACAGTTTTTTCAATTTTGAATAACTAAAAAAAAAAACGTTGATTTAACGAAACAAACACACAACTCACAACTACCTCGCAATTTTATTTCAGTACGATTCTTAATTACGACTGTTGTAGAAACATCGACGAATTGTTGTCAGGCAATAAAGAATTTTGAAAGTTTAAAAAAGTAACAAATAAAGAAAATATAAAAATAACTTTAGGTACCCAAACTAAAAAATATTTCACATATATTTATCGTAATTGCAATTTCCACCTCATTGTTAATCTTGTTATCTTCATCTAAAAGAGTATAATTTTCTCTTTCCACCATACTTATTAAACACCATCGTAACATTCCGTTGGTCCCTTGTCCGAAAAACAAAACAAGTATAAAAATAATAAGACGGCGTTTTGAAGTTAATTTGGAAGCGGAGGAGGGTGAAGTGTTTAAGTCTTGATTCCCTTTGAGTGAACTGAGTGATTGTTGGTTTCCTGTGACCTGGGAGTCTTAAAGACCTCCAGAGGTCCGAAGCCTGTATCAGTGGGAACTTCGTACTCGCTTCAGTGAATCCCAAATGTTAAACCGACCAACTAGTGTCTTTTCTACTTAACAGCAAACTTTGAATAGTTGATTTTTTTTTCTCTATCTTCTTTTTTGAAAGAAAGGATTCACTATGTTTTAAAGAATTAGTTCTTTTTTCTTGATACAAATGCTTCTTCGGTTACGCTTTGCTGATTAAGCTCGAACCCTTCTTAAGAAGTGTAGTGTAATAGGTTTTAAGTTTAATAGTATATAAGTGTTGCGCCTAACAGGGTTTTCAGGTTTATATACTTCATGACCTTAACATTACATAGACCATGCCTAATTATTCTCGAATTAATATACATTTTCTGTAAGAAAAAAAAAAACCCGGGGTTAAAAAACTTATAATTTCAAAAGTAATAATATTCAGTTAAAACAAATGTATTTAAATATTATTTTCATTCTTCATGACAACACTATAAGGTGATATAAAAAATCAATGAGCAGAATTAATTTGTACATTTTTGAATAACTTACTTCAAAGGAGTCGCCCATGATCATAGTTTCAAATTACTCTCATCTTAAACTCCCTTAAAAATGATCGGGATCACTCTTTCGATCATCGACGAAACTAAATATGAGAAATTTATAGATTAATGGAATTTATGATCACAGATTAACTATATTTTTGTTTCAGGTAAATAATCTTCTGCTTGAAAAAAGTTAATTATTCTGCACTTGGTAAGCTAACTCCTGACTATTATTACATAATTTTAACCTTAATTATTATTTTTGAAGTACAAGCAAATCAAATTAAATTGATCTAAAAATAAAATTTAATAACAATATCTTTGTTTGAACAAAATCTAAAATGATTAGTTTCTTATCTATGCAATTATACGTTGGGAATGGAATGATTAATATTTAAATAGATAGTGTTTTGGGGATAGCTAATTTTTTTGGTTTCTGCTTTTGAGAAAATTACCAGGAATTTAATTAGTCGATCGATCAATGTCTGGAACGGATCGATAGTCATATAGTCAAGGTTTTTTTTTCATAATCTATAATTTAATAATGATCGTAGCTTTATTGAGGGAGGCCTTAAGCATCGATGTCCATTGTCTACTGTCATGCGATGTTTTTAAGTAGTCGGCTAAACTCGATTTCTTTAACAATCACGTGTTCTGTTGAGAGTCAGTAGTCGGGTTCAATATTAATGTTTCGTGTAATGTTAGTCACTCAATGTTTTATGTTTCCGCTGACGGACTTTGCTCAAGCCTCTGATGTGCATTAATGCATAAATTATTTTTGTTAATTATTTTAATACATACGAGAATACACTTTTAATTACTTAGTCACGTGACATTTTTTCTGTTTAGTATTTCAGTAGTAAATAAATCGATATTGTTTAAGCATTTTAAGTTTTCAAACTTTTTTAGATTTGATGAATATCTTATACTCATATAAATAAAACAATAGAGTTTTAACAATAAATTGTGTTTGAGTAACATTTTATGTTGATGTTTTAAGCAACACAAAAGTAACTTAACTGGTTCGAAATCCTGATTTAAGTTGGATCATTTTTATTTATGTTATTGACAACTATTCAAACCATTTAATAGCAATCTTAAGCACAAAATAAAAGAAATATATTTTATAGGACATAAAATACAGCACTTTTGGGAAAATGCCAGATAATGTAAATGGGCACTAGAACTACTACAGATTGTAACCATTTAGATTTAGCTTCTTAAGCTTTATTGTATTTGTTATTTTGATTTGGATATTTTCTTTTTACAGCTATTGATGCCATAAAATTATTAAGAACAATATATATATATATATATATATACACAAAATGAATTATCATGAAATAGGGNATATATTTTAATTAAATGATAAACGTTCAGTTTTGAATTATGTTAAGTTTATTATCCTCCAAGCCACAAACATTAAAATTGGTCCTTTGGGCCGGATCAAATTATGTAAATATAAACAAATCAGTTTAGATAGATAAAAACAAGACATTGTATTCGATAAGTTTTTAGTCACAGAAACTAGATACAGAGGAAATATTTTTTTTTTTTTTATGTGGGAGTTAAAAAAAGGTAACACAAAAAAGGTACGAATAGTAAGTACACATCAGTAAGAAAAAAGTATGAGTGAAAAAGGAAAACACCCTCTAATTGTGAGAGACTTCGGCGTAAAAACCTGAAGGTGAAGGATGTAGAGAAATATTCCTATGGGAAAACATCCTTAATAGATAGACAAGAAAGATACTCAAAACTATTCAAAAAAATAAGAATAATTTAAGACAGTACAGTCAATATATTTTCTCGCAGTTCACTTATTATTATTATTTTTTTTTTTTACTTGAAAATGATAATAAAAGAAGGTAAATGCGGTTTAACAGTTATTGACTGAGCTACATCACATTAATATTTTTATCCGTCTGAACTAATTAAAGAGGACAATTAACGCTGATCTAAATCCATGTGTAATTCTAAATAATCATCTACTTAAAAAACAATAACACATATTAATTTAAATTTAAAATTTTGTTTACTGAGCTCGTTAAAAAGATGCTAAAACAATCAGACATTTACATAATAAATTGTATTGAGATCATGAGAATCAAAATGTTAATTACACTATTACTAAAACTGGTGATTTTTTTCCTATTAGAAAATTGCAACTACATACATAATCTTTTCATGTTATAAGCAAAATTGCTATGTTTTTACAGTGACATAATTGGCTTGAAGTGAGGAACTCTCCATTAACAGTACTTACAGATGAAAGTACTTACAGATGAAGTACTTAGATGGAATTAATACAATTGAATCAATTGATTTTTAAATTTATCTTTATTTAAAATCATTAATGATTAATGATTGGAATTTCAAATGTTTTACATAATATAATATGTTGCGGTCTCTATTTAATATTAGCTATTTTGCTATTTTTCTTGTGACGATAAAATATAAACATTTTGCTGCAAAAGTTTTATTTAATGTAAGAAAATCTCGGTAGAAAGACCGAATCTATATCGATGAAGATACGCTTTTAAATAACATTATAATGACTATAAAATTAATCATAACTTAATATATATTTTTTGATGTAAACTATAAATTATTACAAAGCGTAATAAAATGCATACATGCAGAGCAAAACGACGTCATATTTAAACATAACTGACCATGAAAATATTTTCCATATAGTTTGAAGTCATTATACTAATATATACAATTATGTATGAAATTAAATATAATTAAGACGTATGATACTTGTTCTTTAGCTCCTTAGTTTAAAGCGCCTAATTACTTAATTTAGACTAATTATTTTATAGATTGGATTTATTTTAAAACAATAGTTTATTTACTACAAGAATATATATATATATATATATATATATATATATATATATAAAGAT
>KZ651295.1:437104-461242 GCA_001010745.2 Gerris buenoi
TATAAATATTTTATATCAAATATTTATGCTAGGTAAACGATATTGAGTCGCTTCAATGATTTTCACTTTTGTAATTTAATCTACACGTGGAAAATATTATTTAAATATATCATTTTTTTAAATCAAATATGCAAATAATAATTAAAATTAATTTCACACACACGTGTCAAGGTAATTTTTATTTTTTACAAGGTCAGGCTTTTTTTTAAAAAACCAAATTATTAGGATTAAAATCGATTAACGTCGCATGGCGAAACTTAATCACGAATTAATCGTGTTAATCATAACTTAATCATGATCTAAATGCATTTATGGAGGTATTGGTGAATCTTAACCACATTGGAAAATAAACAGTGAATTTGATGAGTTAAAACAATTAAGCAATATATAAACCTAAAAAAAAATCTTTTAGATTTTTATCATAGTTATAAAGGTCACGAAAGCCAATAATACAGCCAGTACAGCCACCATCCAAACTAATGGCATTCATTGTATAGTTGTGTGTTGTGTAAGCCTATTGGCAGATCTATGACTATCATGGACTGACAGGATTGGCAAAAGGCATATTCGATTCCCATAAGTGCATAAGTGAAATATGTTTTATAATCTTAATAATTTCGAATAGGTGCGTAAAGTAGCTGTTCTCTCTATTTTGTAATGACCAAATGATTTATTGATCAGTTTACTTAAACTTAAAAAATATATAATTATGTAAATAATAGTATAAGTTGTGATACAGGTATTTGGCACATTAAAAAAACCATAAAATCTGTATTCACAGCCATGTTTCCATTTAAATTATTTACATTAAAATTTGTATTATATTGTTTACATTTTTATTAAACACATATGAATGAAACTACAGGGGAATTAGGGAGGGAATTACATTCGATAACAACCTAAAAACAGTTTAAGAATTCTTTTCATAATGTAAAGGAGGCATCAAGTCATGAATTATTCATATTTACATAATTAATTGAGAGTGTCAGACATGTAAACAATGGGAAAACGTTTGAATACATTAGTCTCCTCGGATAACAGTCATATCCGGTAGATCAATTTTACTTAAAAACCATTTTACAAACTACAAAAAAATAATATATAATATTATATCAGAAGATTAAAAAAAAATAATAAAAAAATAAAAATTATGAGCTGTTAATATATATAAAGAATAATAAAACTAAAATCTCGCATGACAGGCCGCTATTAAAAGTCTATTATAATGATATAAGGGGTTAATGATTATTCAATTAAAATTTTGATGCGCTTGTATATTTTATTATTTTTTAATTAAGATATCTTATTTTTCTGACTATAATTTATGTCCTTTTTTTATGTAGTATCATATTTTTAATGTAGATATAAACATAGAACTTTAAAAAAAGGGAAAATTTTAATCTTTTAAGTTTTTAATTTATTATGGCTTGTATCATCATGCTAATATATACCTAAACATATTAATTTAACACATTGTAAAATTATTTAAGTATTGTTTAATTACAATACTTTAGTGTGAGTCTGTGTTATAAGATTTTTCTTATTGGTATCAGCAGAGTTACTTATTGAATACTACTCTATTATATTATTTTTATTTTCTCTATAGCTATTAAGTAGCAAGAGAAATAATTCATTCCTAGCCACTTCATGTTAATTTCACAATAATTTCGAATATTAAATTATTTCGAATATTTAAATTAGTTCTTTAAAAGTTCATATTAATTTTATAATACATAATATTACGAGATATTACCTTGCTTTTTCATTCGAATTCTTAGAGAAATATTTTATCTTAATCTTAAAACTCTTCGTATAGAATAATGTTGATCCTTTGATTATTTTAAAAAAAAAGTATCTAATTAATCGTTTTAATTAGCTATTCATAGATTTTAATGCGTTTTTAAGTGTGATTTTACTCTGTGATTAAATTTTAAAAATATTTATAGTTAATCAATTAAATACATGTTACTTTATTTTACCTTTTAACAGGGTATTAAGAGTAGATACTGACAATTTCAAAAAACTTTCATAAGTAAAATATTTACCTCATTGCCTTATTCTACCTTGAATAAAAGAATAAAAGTATGTTATTCTAGCCTAGATCGATAGACAACTAAATACCTAATACGAAATAGGTAACTGTTGCCTTAATGCTATAATAACAAACACACTAATAATAACTTTTTAGGGTAGATACTCTATAAGGGATTTAGTTAATTTGCACTTTATCTTGTATCGGTAAAAATTCTAGGAAAATTACATATTATAATAAATGCATTACATGTGTAATTGTTTTGTCTTCCATTTACTTGAAACAGTGTAAAACAATCTTAAAATAATTTTAGATCTATTAGGTAAAATGGAAATAGAAGTATGATGATATTATATTTGAATATTAAGGGCATAGTTAATTTCTATTACTATCTCAGAAGTGAAGGTTAAAGGCTTTTTGAACCAGTATTGCATTTTCCTTTCGTCGTCGTTTTGACTGTAAATCAATTGTATCTTCAATGTTATCTAGAAAGGCACAGGCTCGTCTGATTGGCGTTAACGTAACCTATTTTTATTTGTACCATATTAATTTACTTCGGCAATGATACAGCGTTTTGAAGATGAAAATGTCCAACGTTTCGCTATCATTGGTGGTTGCATTTTCAGGGTTTTTGACTTAAAGCAATAGATTTCCTTGCGAAATTTTTCTATTCAGTGAGATACCCATTTCTGATAAATAGTGTCAAAGGCAAAGGAGAATCTCTTTTCATTGAACTATGAGAACTCGGTATTGTTTGGAATTGCTAGTTTAAATACAATTTAGAAGTTACTCGTTCATTCCTTGAGTTATTAATCGCAAACGGTAGTTTAAAGGTACTAGTGTTTGCCCATTTAATAGGACGCAGTTGAGTTGGTATAAAAGTGGTTGTGAATGGACTTCATTGAGCCGAGGCCCCTGGCTCTAGGCCGCATTCTGTTAAGGGGAACCACTGCCACTGCACGGAGTGTGTTCTGACCCGTTCGTTCCCTTTATATATTTTCTAACAACACATCTGTCGACGCGTCGCCTCTCCCTTCTCCTTCAAGCTTTTCCCTTTAGCATAAAACCCGCCCTATCCATAGAGCTTCCCTTCGACTAGAATCCCTTTAGGTAATCGATAAAAACTCTCTTGTCTGCTTTCTCCCGCATATTTTCCTTGTACTTATTTTTATATGAAAAGAGGTCATCACTGTGTAATGGAATATCAAAGTAGACCAACCTCTGAGCCAGTTCAGAAGTTGTTTCATGGCCAGGTTACCATAACAGCATTTACTAAAAGAAAACAAACAACATTACCACCTTTTAGTATCAGCTAAGTAAATATTATTCCAATTTTAAGTAAACTCTGCGTCTATTTCGCTGTTATAGTTTGCACGAAGTTCGAATCAGAGCACTTAAAAATTTCTGATTAAAAACCTGAAGTTTCTCAAGGTAAAACATTGACACTTGCAAATATGTAATGTCACGTAAAACATACTCTAAACTCCAGAGTATAAACTAGCTGGTTCTTTGGCATTTTTTTTAAGGCCTCATGAAATTTTAACAGATATGAGAGGTCATTAAGTCAAATTAAAAATATTATTTGAATTTAGGATGCCTTATAATTGTGTCAAAATGGTATGACAGAACCTTTCATTCTCTACCACTAGTAGAATAACAGCCTAATAAACTACAAAATCATTTTTGTACTTTCATTAACCCGCATATATCAGAATAGTGGTAACAATTTTTTATTTTTAAATCATTGAAACAACAATCAGTTAAAGAAATAATATTGAATGCGTTATTAAAAGGTGTACAGTTTTATTTAGTTATTCTGTTTATAATTAAAAAATGTTGATAGTTGTAGAATAGAGAGGGTGTTAGTTTTTTAATAAAGTATAAGGCATGAAGTAGTGTAAAGGTTAGAGAGAGTGAACTACGAGTAGGGTTCACTAAGGGCTATATTGTCGGGCTGTATATTCTTTTTGTTCTACGTTAACCCTCGGCGGGGCCTTTAGTTATCCCCACTCTAAACAACTAGACCTTTTCTAAAGGTTTTTGGCCCAGTAAACCAGTAGCAACGCTTACCATCTCCCATCCTTATCATACTCTGTGCTTAAATAATTCATGGCTAATTGACTAACTCTTTTCCTCCACAGACTTTGTTTGAAAGCGTTTAACCCCCTCTTTTTTCGTTCATGGATTATAATTTTTTTTTCTCATGGTTCGACTTGTAGTTCCACCCTCTTTCCTCCCCCATCTGTCATCCCTTCCCTTTCTTCCTCTTGAAACCCACATGAGTGACGTCAATCTATATCCGGTCTATTCTATAGATTAATATTATGAGTCTTTTCGATATTGCTTCCACGCGTTTACCCTATTCAAATTAGAAAATGAGGCATTCAATAATACGCGATGCAGTGAAAGTAAAAGCAAAAATTAACAATAGTAAATTATTTCATTAAACACTAAACTATATCATCTATCTTAACTTGTCATTCATCAAAATCGCCTTCTAAAGCCATATGGTGTAGCTAGAAGTAATTTATTATTATCGTTTCTGTACTAGTTTTTTTGGGGCTTCAAACAATTCTGTTATTCATAATTTTCAAACGTCTATATACTAAGGATTGAGATTATAACACCTAATGATTGGCATATGAGATTGGGGAAGAGGCAAGCTTGGATCCTAAAGTGAATCCATCAAAGCGTACATAACGGAGACGCACTAAAAGGCATGGAAGGTGCGAGGGGTTGAACAGGTATGGGAACAGGGGTAGATTACCCGAGATAAGCAAGCTACCTTTAAGGTACCTTAACCTCTTCCTTATAGCAGGTTGGGTTTCCACCTTGCACCCATCTTCAAAATGGTATAATGACATCCACTTCGATCAAATTGCAAACCACTTCAATTCTTAAGACTAGACTTATGTTAGGAAGGAAAAAAAGTCAGGTAAAGACGGTGATTGAGTAGCTCCTCATTGAGAAGACAGGAAGGAGTAAAAGATTCCATAGATCGGTGCGGGTAGAACAGATGTAGTGGCGGCGAGACAGAGGCCAAAGGCCGGGGGGAGTGAAGAGTGAACCCTGTACAGGTCTCAATGTGCCGCCCTGGCTAACTCCGAGTGAAGTCAGTAAGGTCGACGAACCGACGATATACAAGGCTCGCTTGACTTGGGAGCCTTACCGTTCCACCTCCGTAGCTTCGATTCCTCCGAGGACTGACATCGTCACGTCTAATTTGACTCGGCATTTAATCGGACTCCTATGTCACTTAAGGTGAACTATAGTGTTACCTTTATAGTCTGGAAACCCTGAAATAATTTTGTGTAACAAGATCTAGGGTTGGTGAGTTGAGTTAACAAGCATGTACCAATGATTCAATAACTCTATTTTTTTCTTTCATAAAAATACAAAAGGTATTAGACAAGCTTTGAAGATATTCGTATAACCAGCTCCGATAATACCTCTCAACGAAGGCCTCTAAACATGAGAGTTTTTTTTTTTTAAGATATAAGCTTTTTATAAGATATAAGTTTTTCATTTATCAGCGTAAATAACCATTTACTGAGTTCTGAGTTAAATAAAAATATATCATTTTTTTAAATCAAATATGCAAATAATAATTAAAATTAATTTCACACACACGTGTCAAGGTAATTTTTATTTTTTACAAGGTCAGGCTTTTTTTTAAAAAACCAAATTATTAGGATTAAAATCGATTAACGTCGCATGGCGAAACTTAATCACGAATTAATCGTGTTAATCATAACTTAATCATGATCTAAATGCATTTATGGAGATATTGGTGAATCTTAATCACATTGGAAAATAAACAGTGAATTTGATGAGTTAAAACAATTAAGCAATATATAAACCTAAAAAAAAATCTTTTAGATTTTTATCATAGTTATAAAGGTCACGAAAGCCAATAATACAGCCAGTACAGCCACCATCCAAACTAATGGCATTCATTGTATAGTTGTGTGTTGTGTAAGCCTATTGGCAGATCTATGACTATCATGGACTGACAGGATTGGCAAAAGGCATATTCGATTCCCATAAGTGCATAAGTGAAATATGTTTTATAATCTTAATAATTTCGAATAGGTGCGTAAAGTAGCTGTTCTCTCTATTTTGTAATGACCAAATGATTTATTGATCAGTTTACTTAAACNCCGGGTTCGATTCCCCGCCCGGGAGAAGTTATTTTTATGATATTTTTGATGAAATTTCCAATAGTAATTAAATTTACATATATGAGAAAGTTTGTCTGAGTTGTCTCGGACCGATTTTTTGCTTACAGTTTCCGATCATAACACTGAAATTTGGTTTAACACTAGATATCTGAGAAATTTCTTTAGATTAATGACAAAAGCGATCTAACAATATACACTTAAAATTGACTCTCTGAACGTCTCATAATGTTGTTCGTCAGTAGATTAAGATAATACATAGGTTTATCTAGCCTTGAAGAAATCAGTCCACTTGGTTTGATATGAAAAAGCCTACACTAAGAGTTCTTTAAAATTTAGTCTTTAGCACGCTTAATCAATTTCAATTCTGTACTTTACCAAAGCACCTCATACAAGTCCTTGAGACACTACTCAACCAGTTATTAGTTATTTCATTAAACTAAAATTTTAATGGGGCTTTAATAACCGCACTAGTACAAGTAAATTCATTAAGCTACTACCTTAACAATAATTGTTATCATAGCAATGATAACACAACTAATATCATTCACTTTAAACCCTTAAACCAATTAAAGACATACAATTTTAATAAAAATATGTCTGTTATATAAACTATATAAGCTAAGTATATTGTTTTTCTTTCAAATTTAAACTTTATCGAAATGAAACTGTCACTTATTTTATTTTATATTTGAAACAGTAGTCTTTTTTTATCTGTTATCATATTAACTTTTTTTAGTGATGGTAAGGTCATCCATTAATTACTATTTTTTTAACGATAATAGAAAAAAAATTAACCTGTCAAGAATTAATTTAATAGATTTAATAACTTCTCCAGTTATATAATATAACATCTATTATCAAAAAACAATTGACACGTATATGACTTATTGTATAGTTTAAGTATGTATTATACTATTTTGTATATACATATTGTAGGGAATAATAGATAGATTTTACTCGTATTTTCCGATCAAATAATTCCAAATTAATCTGTATGAATAACAATTTAAATTTGTCCTTCAGGTTAGAGGATGGATCTCCTATGTTAGTTTTTTGTGCTAATAATAGAAAATAACTTAAAGCTAATAATTTATCCTGTTATTCTTAAAGTTAAAGTAATAATTATTAATTATTACTTGATTGATTGTAAATTTGAGATTCGTATATAATCGATCAATTTCTGCTTAAGGGGTGGTGGGAATTAAACGTATAATTAGTGTATAAAAGGGTCCATCCATTGAAATAGCCATTACACTTGATCAATTGCCCTCAAGACTCAAGACAAGCGGAAAAATGTAGGTAGCAATTGATATATGAGATCTAATTTTATGCAAAGCGAAGATTTTTGCCTGAAGCCTATAGCTGTAGGGTTTAAGTACCACTCCTTTTGTATAAGTACCCTCTAGAAGTATGCTATTTTTTCCCTCTTATCTTTTTTTTATAGCTCAATGCCTCGTGACTTGATGTGCATAAAACTACTGCGGTGGAGAAATTCACGGATCTAATAATAGTAAAAAAACTTTAAAAATAAAGTTGTAAACTTTGAAGCTTTATCCTGTAATTTTATAATATTAGCGTGTAATTTATTTGTTTGAAAGTCAATTTGATTACTAAATATCGCTCGTTTTTTACGAAAGAAACGAGCGACTTCGTAGTGAAAAGAAATTGGTGTAGTTTCAATATTATTATTATTACAGAGGAAAGGGAGAAAAGATAAATAAAATGATGTCTACCACATGTCTGAGATTTTGAGAATCCTGACGTTCTGAACTAATTAAAGGGATTATTCTACAAAGGGTTAACTTATAATGAGTCATAGAGATTTTGTGAATTCTGATTTTTTGAACTAATGACAGGGATCATTCTCAAGGGAGTCACTTATAATGAGAGTCGTAGAGATTTTGTGAATTCTGACGTTTTGAACTCATTGCAAGGATCATTCTCAAGGGAGTCACTTACAATGAGAGTCATAGAGATGGGGTGAATTCTGACGTTTTGAACTCATTACAGGGATCATTCTCAAGGGAGTCACTTACTATGAGAGTCTTATAGAGATTTTGTGAATTCTGACGTTTTAAACTCATTACAAGGATCATTCTCTGGGGAATTACTTATAATGAGAGTCATTGACAACTTCCATTGAGAATACATAATCCCTTTAGTGGCTTCAAAAGGTCAGGATTCAAAAACCTTGTGGCGTTATCTTCTCCGGAAAATCAGATTTATTAGATTCTGGCAGCGGTAACCTAAGCCATAGAATAATTAACAAATATGATATAGTTATGAGGTAACCTGATAATTATGCCTTTTTAGTTAAGTTCCTAGCTTGTTTTTACCTTTAATTTGTTCTTTACTGATCCCTTCACGTATGTACCTATTCACCTACCAAGCCCTTAATCTGCACTCTTCAAACCTATGGACTTTTTCACACTAATACCTCCACAGATGACACCCTCTTATTGACTTATTGAGTGTGCTTATTGACACCTACTTCTTAACAGTATGAGTAAAATTATCTTTGAATATAGTCAAAAGACTGTAACAATCGTCTAATTATAATCGTTTGTATTTTATGCTTGGACAATTATCAATTACTTAAATTAAACCACAAGTCTTTATTTTTTTAATTAAATGTGTACAAATTATCGTTATGTTTAATTATCACAAAATAATCGGTCAATAAAACCAATTTTTTTTTAACACTTACTTTTCTGGTGAGTTACACAACTAAACTTATCGTAACTAGTTAAAAAAAGTCAATTTCTCAATTTAAGGCCAAATCGCTCTTTAAAATGCTTCTTTAATTATCAAAATGAATAATCAGTAGAATGATAAGAAAAATCGGTTATTAATAATTATTTATACATTAAAAAAAAAAAAAAAAATGAAACAGCAAAAAATACAAACAAATTATCAAATATCAATTAACTGATTATGATTATGTAAAAACTATCAAAGTACTACTCAAAAAATAAATTAATATAATAAACTTTCTCTTAAATAAAGATCAAATAACTGCTTTATCATCACACTTCAACTCTCGGATCTTTTGTCAGCTTATGCGCTTATATCTATATTATTTAAAAATTTAAAATACTTTTTGTTTCGATTGTTTTGTTTGTCTATTTTACTTTCTATGACCATGAGTGAATATAATAAGATAGAAAAGGTTTATATCTGCTTTAGATAAAGTTTATTTTATGATTTTTTTCTTTAACCTTCACTTTTACCTTATTTTGCTGATCATATTATACACATATAATGTTAATATTATTTTAAAAGATAAATATATTATTCTATGTGTTTATTTATTTCATTTTATGCTTAATATAATGTATTTATATACGTAAAATTGTATAGAAAATGTATTCAATTCTACGTGGACTGTTGTAACCGATAAGGCATGTCCTAAATACCTAGTTATTTTTATTCCTTTGCTTAGAGAAAAGATAAATGTGAAGTGATTACTCAACTACGGCTGTTAGAAAATCGTCGTGCTCCTCCGCTTACGTGATTTTCTAGCGCGGCTACGCTATTTTAATTGTTACAAGCAAAAAAAAATAAAACCTTGTAGCATCGGGTTTGACAAGGAAGTTAAAAAAAAAAAAAAAAATACTCTTGCATAATAACAGTACCTGTTTGAAAACTAACAATCTGTGAGCTGCTCATTTTTTAATATTTTTTTTTTTAGCAATACTAAAATAATTAATACAAAGGATTTCTTCACTATCATGATATTAACATGCTCAAGGGATATAACAGTAACATTAACAAGACGTCAACTTTTGTTTGGATGTATAATTCTTTTATTTATTTACTTTCAAGAAATAATACACAAATAAATCTTATTACAATCGTTAGTTGCAAATTTTTTATAATAATGTAAAAAATGATTTCTTCATTTGTATTTTTTTTTAAATCGAGAGACGCTTATAAACTAAAAAATATGCCTATACTAATATAGCATTTATGTAAAAGTAAAAATACATTAGAAATTTAATAATTTATTTGATAAAGGGTAAAATATGGTATTGAGATTGTTAATCAAATAAAGGTTCTGTTAATTTTGAGTTCTCTATACTAATAAATCTTATGAAATTTAAAAATTTGTTGGTGCTAACTCTTTAATTCATGCATGAAAGGCACGATATTGAATCAATTCACAAGTTAAGAAATGTGGAAGGTGATGCATATAAAACCATGGAGTATGAAAGTGGAAATTTAATTGCTGAAAATAAAACCACGGAGTATGAAAGTGGAAATGTAATTGCTGAAAATAAAACCATGGAGTATGAAAGTGGAAATGTAATTGCTGAAAATAAAACCACGGAGTATGAAAGTGGAAATGGTATTGCTGAAGATAAAACCACGGAGTATGAAAGGGGAAGTGAGATTGCTGAAGATAACAACATATGTATATATAGTATAAGAGTAGAAATGTAGATTACTAAAGATAAAAACATGGTTAGAACTATTGAGAGTTGAAGGACTTATTTACACGTAGTTTGGTTTGAGTTGTATAATCTGAGGGGTAAGCCCACTAAATGACAAAACCATGGTGTGGAGATGAAAATGGAGATAGTGAAGATAACTAAAACATGGTGTTTGGAGATGATAATACCATAGGTAGCTTATTGATGTAGATTGCTGAAGATAATAACAAACAGAGCGAGGTGGAGGTCTTTTATACATAATGTTTACAATGAGGTAAAGGGAGGGTATAAACTGGCGGGGTAAGCGACAATGGTAATCCTCCAGGTGTAAGATCTCTAAATAAACATCCATGTAAGTGTGATAAACCTTGTGCATACAAAAAACTTTCATCTTGACGACCTTCATCATCACCATATTTATCTTAAGCGACTTCCACTTCTACTTATTCAGCATTTACTCATTATCCAAAAATGCACATAGATTAATAAATCTATACCTGCTGAAAGAAATCGCATTTTCAAACTCATTCCTGAGATATTTCCCAAGGAATCCACTCATAATAAAGAATAATTAGCATTATATTTACATAGTTTATTTTTCAGTCTTTCTCTAACTGAATTCTTCCTTTGCGGATCTGGTACAACAAACTAGAAGTATCTCGGGATTTAACATCAATTTAACATAAAAAAAGTATTAATATAAACATATACGATAAAATACAAGCTTATTAAAAAATTCTTGAAGAATGTTATTTTTATAGCTGTTACATCATGTTATAACATTTAACAGTCGTAAAACTTACACAGGAATAATATTACATATAATAAAGATGTATCAGTAAAACAGGTATTTTTACTATTATTATAGAAATTAATTAGAAATTCGAACAAAGAATAGTATAGATTCTACAACACAGTCTACTGTTCTATAGAGCTTCCCTTGAAATTCTAGAAACAAAATAAATCAACGCAGGATTTATAAAGTCCATCAACGAAAGTAAAGCCACTGACTGTGATCTGTTTATTAGGGACGATTCTCAACTTCTACTATGTAGACGTTTCCTTACAAATCTAAAGTAAAAATATGAATGGATGACGAAAGTAAAGCCACTGACTGTGATTTGTTTATTAAGGGCGATTCTTAACTTCTAATATGTAGACGTTTTCTAACAAATCTCA
This sequence comes from Gerris buenoi, assembly GCA_001010745.2. NCBI lineage: Eukaryota > Metazoa > Arthropoda > Insecta > Hemiptera > Gerridae > Gerris > Gerris buenoi. The sequence goes on from KZ651295.1 coordinate 448,930, forward strand.
AGTAAAAATATGAATGGATGACGAAAGTAAAGCCACTGACTGTGATTTGTTTATTAGGGACAATTCTTAACTTCTACTATGTAGACGTTTCCTTACAAATCTAAAGTAAAATGTGAATGGATGACGAAATTAAAGCCACTGACGATTCTTAACTTCTACTATGTAAACGTTTTCTTAAAAAAGTAAAATAAAGACGGATGCTGCCTTAAAATTTGAAGTACTTCCAACCACTATGCAAAGTTGGTAAATAATACTGTTTATTTCAATTTTGATTTTGATTGATTTGCTGATAACATTATTTGATTTGTATTGATTTTCTGAAGACAATAATAACTGATTTGTTTTTGCTTTTTTTCACGAAGAGATTAGAAGTTGTTTAGTCTTGCAATTAGAAAAAATCTACCCAGTGACAAAAGGTTTGAAACTGTTAAGTACTATCAGTTTTAAATGTTCCTATCTAATTTTAGTTTATATGAAAATGTTAGTTTATGTTGAAATTGTTTATATTTTAATTGGTTTGGCAATTGTAAGTTGGGCTTTATATTTTCTTGGGTTGATGATGTCGAGGTCCATTGATCTTTAGTTTAACTAGTTATTAGAAAAGTTCTCCTTATGCAATCTTATGGTTATTATCCTTATATCGCCTTATTTTCAATGATTATGAAATAACAGTCTTACAATCATACGTACACATATTTAGCCTACAAAATGTTGTTTTGATCAAAAATGGTAAATTCTCAGTAAAAATGTATATGATATCCTAGTTTGTATTAGTTTATGGGTGCTGGAGGTGAAATTAAGAATGGTTTCAACACTCTAATGACAGGTTATAGAGGCAAATTGTCTTTGGTGAAGCCGAGATGAGGGCATAGTGCACAATACAGCGAAGCGAGAGCTGTACAAGGCGTTATCCCAACTCGCCCTCCATTCCCCTTTCACCCCGAGATATTGAGTCGTTATAGGAGACATCCTTACCTCCCTCTCTTTCAAGGTGCTTTCAATCTAGCTAAGGAAAATCTGACACCATTGTGCCTCAACTGCAAACTCCGTTTTACTATCACAGTTTATCCACGTGTTTCACCTACAAACAATTCTCTTATGAAAATTTCATTGATTTTAACTTCTCATTTGTTTAATAGTTATACAAAGAATTTTGTTTTATTGTTATAAATATGCCGCTTATTTTACACTACGTAATTATGGAAGAGTAAAGCGAGGTGTAAAAATATCGAATTTATAGTAATTGCTTAAAACATTTTTCCATTTTTTCCCCCATATATTAATTTGTTTCAATGGTCTCTGATGATATCTTTGTTCAATACGTACGTTGGTTATTTCAACCGAGATTTAGAGAAATTGCTACTTAATCTATTGAAACGCACTGTTTTCGATCACATTTTAAAAGGTCACCGTCATTATCATTGAACTGATTCATGAAATTTTAGTACGGACATTTAGTTTAGTGCTGAATCAGGTCCGTACTACACATTTTCCACTGCAGTACATCTTATACCTTTAATAATAATAGTTGTTATGATTGGTTTCAAAGCAATCGTATAGTATCTAAAATAGACTTAAGTATATATCAGGTGTACTATGTATCTTCTAATCTTCTAATTAAAGAAAAAAAATCAAGTGCAGAACTTAAGTCGTTATTCCATACAACTCACCTATAAAAGATCTGAAGTTGTAACTCTTTATCTCTTTAACCTGTAACCTGTTAAGAATTTTATCATGGCTTCAGTACAAAGCACTGTCATACCAAAAAAAAACCGGAAGATGTTTAAAAGAGTAATAACTCCTAGGATGTGTGCTTTGATGCTAAGCACCGCTAGTAACCTTCCTCAGAGCTTCGTCTGGGGAACTTATTAAACAATAACGGTACTACGGTACGTCTGAACCGTGGGAGTCCCTTGCAGAGGGATTAAGATGCCTTACCGCTTCAAACCCAATCATAACCCGTGTAAACTGTACCCGACTACAGTTACACTCTACTTTACTTCAAGATATATGGATTTCTCTTCCTTTCAACTATCAAGAGTTGAAGAAAAAAAAAAAATATAAGACGGAATGGAAAAAAGTTTTACCGTAAGAAAAAGCATCTTCTCATTAAATCCTTTCAAATACATCGTAAACATTTCTACTTTATATATGTATATAAAACATGAACAATTCACATTGTTGATACAAATATTAAGATTAAATCTATACATTGATACTATTATAACTTCTCGGATGTTTTACTGAAAAAAAAAGGTATACATTTATTTTTCTTAGTTATCATTACCTATATAATTAATTATTATTTTTTACTACGTTTTTTGTAGCTTGCTTTCTTGTTTGTTTGTCCAGTAAAAATCTTGCAATCGATTTTTAACTAACTTCCCGAGTAGCTAGACATTTGAAACTTTATAGTGGTTTAGAACAAGAGGACAATGCATTATTTTAAATCTTTTAGCAATCTTTCAGCAGAATTTAATTCGTATTTAGCAAATTTTGCTGTATGGAAAGTTAGTTCCGAAAAAATCCTCAAGTTATTTTATTTGTTATGACATGACCCATATTTACGATCTTCATTTTGACGGGTTTCAAATTTATGATCTATGACAAAAAAATTTAAAAACGTAGTATATAAAAAGTTTTTTTTATCTTGTAATTTTTATTTCTAGATTTGTTAGACGGTTTTAAATGCGAGGAGAAATTGTATTTAATAAAATATTAGTATGTATATGTTAATACATATTACTAAAATCAGAACGGATAAAAACGAATGTCTTGTACTGTCAGGAATAGAACCTTACTCCCAGCGTTGACGCCGAAACGTCGTAACTCAGTGGTTAGAACATTGTGGATTAAAACTCCATCCATGGATCAAAGATCCATGGAGAAAGAGATCCATTTATCAAATCACAGAGGGAGGTCTATTTTTTGTTATTCTGTCTTCATTTAAATGGTTAGTATTTCACGATTCAAATCTCAAGGCATGGCATCAAGCAACTTGGCATGGATTTCAACTTTCTTAAATTATTACCTAATTATTTATGATATATTATTTATTAATGATACAGTATAGATGTAGATAACTCCAAGCTTGTGGAGTTTAAGGTAAAACTAACTAGTTACCAAATTAAAAATCTAAAATATGCGGTAATTCATATTGATTGGCACATTTAAAAATAACGTTTATTAAATTTATTTTCAATCTGGTACTTCAAGATTGTTAGATAATAATAAATTAAATAGGTACAAATCATCAAAAATTTCAGTCAAGGTCTCATTGTCGATAGATTATCACTAAATTATTAACGAATAATAACTCCACAAATAATTCCCTTTAAATAAGACTCAGAAGTATATTTGAGAAATTTACATAAGTAATGTTTTTTTTTGTTTTTTTTTAACGTGTAAATTTGTACATGTGTTTTATCGTTATCATTTCTTAATTCTTAGAGATTAAATGTGTGATAATATACACGTGAGATTGAATTATTACGAATGTTTTAAAATTTACATATGAAAGAAAAATTGTGTATGGAAGGTTGTGTAAAGATTGACGTCACGTTTTAGTGTAACAAAAGGAATATTGTACTTAATATATATTTTTTTGTAGTTTATTTTAGCTTTGTTTATTGATCTGATAAACAATGTATAAAGAATAATCAAAATAAGAATAACGAGTGCTGATAAAATTACTGCAGATAAAAAATCAAATGCTTTTCAACTTAATCCTAATAATGATTCTGTAATTCGCCTATAGGAGCGCTGTGTGTCGCTGCCACCTGCCACAACCCTGTTGGTTGTTTTTAAGGAGATTTAAAAAAAAAATCTCGATTGTGTATGAAATTAAAAAGGGCGATATATTTAGTTTATTTTCAAATAAACAATACTAAATGTTCGCAATATTACCCAGTATCAAACCTTTTAATAATTTGTCATTACTGAACCGATAAGTAACAAAACAGCGGTTCACTGATTGTGCTTATAATGTAGTCAAAATCTGGTCTGTTTAATATTTTATTTTATTTCTATTGAATGCAACGAAAGTTTATATAAATATAATAAATTAGTAGGATAATTATTATGTATGAGAAAAATTGAAATGAAGAATGAGTATTATATTGAAGGTCTCAGTAATGTTTTAATCTAGTGATGAATAAAAATGACAATTAAAGGTATAAAAATAATCGACTCAATTAAATTACCTCTTATTACATTAAAAGCGAGGTATTTTTTTATCTCTTCACAAATCAACAGAAAAGTCAACATCCTTCATCCAAACGATAAACAAACCTTAATAAGAGTGGCTTAATCCTATGTAATTTTTGTTTTCTTAACAAACTCGCAGAAGCATAAAAAACCTTCTAAATAATTTATCCAAGCAATGCATTTTTTTTTTTTTTTTTTTAGAGTATTCAATTAAAGGTATCATTGCGAATTATCCCAACTCAGTAACGTTTATTACTCATTTTAAAGGGTTAAATCCAAGTTATGTACGTTTCTTGGGTATAACTCGAAGAAATCATCACAAACGCGATAAACGTTAACGTTTTTCGTAATTTAATTTGAAATATAATGAATATAAAAGGAAGAAGCATTTCTTAAGATACAGATCATCTGAGAGTTGATCTGCTGTTTTCTTAATAACTTCATGCTTGCAACATTATGTTGTGTAAAATATAGTATAAACATTATAATAGTATACTCATGCTTCTTCTCTTGTATGTTTTTGTTTTTTCTAAAATGAAGATACGTCTATTTAAAAAAATGACAAGATACAAATGTTAATCTCTTTAAGTAAGATACATCACTATGATTAAAAAATGTGTTTGACATGTGTAAATGCAACACGGAGTTAGCTGGAGATGTCAATGATTCAGAGACGAGATGTGGACAAGGGGTGTTGGGGCGCCTAGGAATAGACTAGGTTTCGGGGAGTCGATCCAAGGCCGCGACTTGGCATGTGTCAAGGTAACGGATTCTATATACCCCGTGTACGATAATGACGTCAGATAACGAGCCATTAAAAACGCACGTAATCCAAATGCTTTACGTAATATCATGATTCATCTGGGCGTATTGAAACTTACTCGACTTTATAAGAAATAAAGTTGATCTTTTAACACCTTTTTTCAAATGTTAATAAATCTATTTACCAAATGTTAATCTATCTATTGCAAATATTTAATCCGTGTTAATGTTCTTATAGAGATAGATTTTGTATTAACGAATAGTTTGCTTGGTTTAAATATTAATTTACCATGGAAAACATTTTATATTTTGCCATACTTTAATAATTTGAATTACAACTCAACGATAGAGGATGCAGTGCAGAGGATCAGTGGTTATAACAATAAGGCGTTAATGTGAGATTAACGCAGATGCATGGTTCGAAACTCTGCAACAGAAGTTTTTTTTAATCTATTTTTCCCTTTATAATAAATATGTATATTAATACCAATAATTTGAATCCCTAGGCATTATCATTATGTTTTGTCGAAACTTGTTATTTTTAATAATATACTCTACATAAGGAAAACTGTCGATTGGTGGATAGGTTATCACAATTTTGACATTGGTTTATCAATTTCAATTTGTTTTAGTTTTTGTTTCCTGATTTTTGTCTTAAATTTCGTCTTGTCAACCTTCTTTTCTGGAAACTTTTATACTTTATAGTATTTCATATCTAGTACAATCATCCATTCTACAGCCATGACCAATAACCACGTCAAATTTAACCTGTGAGTCTCTATCATTAGAGGCTTCTGATCTTCTGGCCAGCAATATCTTTTTATCTTCTATGAACTGACATTAATTTTAACACTACTTCTTTTATAGTTAGAAAAAAAGGCTCCTTAAAATACATTTTATTGAATAATGTTTATTAAACTTTATACTTAACAATAAACCTTTTTAAAACATTTAATAATATACTCATAAACTCTCTAAAATTATCTATTACTTTAATCCAATCTGAATTTCTATTAATACTTTTGTCAAACTCATTGAATTCCACTTTAATAAGGGCAATTGTAATAAAATTGTTCTAATTTCAATTATATATTTTTTTTTTTTACTTTAAAAACCATACTTAGCGCTGAATGTAAGCGCTGAAATGTAATTATGAATGTAAGCTGAATGTAAGCGCTGAAATGTAATTAAAAAGAATGGATAATATTCATGCTCGAAGAACTGTGAACTATATATAAGAACAATATACTATAGTTAACCTTGCGTTTCCTATCGTTATTATTAAATATAATGGTTTATATATACATACTTTTTTTCGTTTGAGTAATTAAAATAAAAAGTTATAATAATTGTTATTTTACTCTTGATCCGTTTTGGAAAAAAATAAAAATAAAATAAAATAAAAAAAAGATGAACAGGAAGTTGTTCTGAAGGTGTGTTGTACAATATGTTATTATTTACACTAAGCCAAAAAATTATATTTTTTAAAAAGTACAAAACAAAATTATTAATTTCTTTGATCATTAGATAAAGAAATCTGTAATTTTCAAGTTCAGTTCGTTTACTATTATAACTGTTTTTGTTTATTTTGCAATAAAAAGAAACTCATTGCATTTAAGGTTATGAGTTGTATATCGGTAGTTTTGAAAGGCATACACTTTAGTTTTGAAAGGCATACTCTTATTTACACCGTGTAAATAAGAAAAAAAAGAAGAAGGAAAAAATTGATGAATGCAAAACGCGTTAGGTTGTAAAGGAGGCGAAGAATTTGCAAGGTCGTCTTTTGATTCTCAAGTCATCGCATGTACGTGCTTCCGGTTATAGAACCAACAGTAAGCTAAATAAGAAAAAACGCACTTGTTTTTAATTCACTAGTGACTGATGACTCTCTAACAAATTAAAGCATTATCCAAAACCTCGTTGTTATTCATAAACAGTTCTAATCGGAATGCATCGGATTCACTCAGTAGAGACACTGCATAAACAATAAGATTCGATAGACTTCCGATAAGCTCGCTGTCTCTCAAATGTCTGGTTTTGAAGGAACATTAAATATAAAAAATAGTAAGGAGTGAAGACTCAACTGTTCATTCAAATTTTTTAAAAGTTATCTCTGTTTAAGATCTTGTAATTATAAGGTTACATGATCTAAACAGGTGTTGGAACATGAGTTCCAACACCCCTCTTTCATTCGTTGAGTGTTAGACACTTTAAAAAGACTAAGTATCTTGTTACGCGGCCAATAGAACTCAAGCGTGAAAATGCGATTGAAAGATATCAGAATGCGAAACGTTGTGTTTATACCTGCATTTTAACAGCGGAGGAGATTTTATTTAGGTGTACTTTTTGCAAATTTAGTGATATCTTCATGAATTAGCCCTTCCATCGGTGTTTCAAGTGTGCAATTTTAATCAAAATTAAAGTTTAAAATGTATCTTTTGTCCCCAAAAACGTATTTTGTACTGGTGACAGTATTTATATTTAAACGAGACTGGAAGATTCTTTGGCTAAAGACTCTAAAGATATCAGTATGCGAAAGTGAAAAGTTGCGTGTTATACCTGGATTTTAACAACTGAGGACATTTTATTTTGGTGTACGTTTTGCAAATTTAGTGATATCTTCTTTAATTAGCCCATCATTCGGTGTTTTAAGTCTGCAATTTTAATCCAAAACGTATCTTTTGTTCCCCGAAAACCGTATTTTGTACTTGTGACAGTATTTATATTTAAACGATGCTCGGAAGATTCTTTGACTAAAGACTAGCACGTGGGTGATATTGTAATGCGGGTCGTTTAGTCGTCTAATAAAAGAGCGCATATTTACCCAGGGTTGTGATGCCTGTAGACGGGACTCTGCTGGTAGGGCTGTTGTTTACTTTGGTACAGGGATGAGTCGGTCGGAGCTGACTGGGTGGGGGCCGCCACCCCCCACACCGTGGTCACGACGCTCAGCTGCTGCTGACTTCCCCCTCCTGGTGACCACTCCCTAAACAAGTAACACGAAATCGTCAAGTCATGACCATAGTTACAGGTCACCGGTGAAAGGAGAGAGAGCAAGATGTTGCAAATTGTGGGAGGATACCCCTAGACCCCTAGAGAACCATAGTCATGAGAATCTCTATAGACCTTGGGGGCAGTCAGCTGATATCTGAAACATGAATGTACAAGTATATCCCTAATAATTGCACGATAAAAAGATAAACTAATAATTAGTACATCCCTAATAATTGCACGATAAACTTTTTCTATACTACGTTTTTAAATTTTCTGTCATAAATCATAAATTTGAAACCTGTCAAAATGAAGATTGTAATATGGGACATGCCAAAACAAATAAAATAACTTGCGGATTTTTTCCGAACTAACTTTCCATACAGCAAAATTTGCTAAATACAAATTAAATTCTGCTGAAAGATGGATAAAAGTATTAAAATATTGCATTGTCATCGTGTTCTGAGCTATTCTAAAAGTTGTCTAACTACTCGAGAAGTTAGTTAGAAATCAATTGTAAGATTTGTACTGGACAAACAAACAAGAAAGCAAGCTACAAAAAACGTAGTAAAAAGTATTTAAGACCTTCTACTACCATTTTTAATCTGTTCAATAATGATATGAATTAATGTCGTAGACGTTTTAAACCAGTTATCTTTAGATTAGAATTCTATTTGGAATTTGTTTTTGAAGTTATATATGGACAATGGTCACGACCTTGTTATTTCTATTTTAAGATATCCTTAAATGCCGAATCAACATTTATTAACTGAGGGAACAAAAATTCTTCATTTCAATCTTGGACAATCACTTTAAAGACCCTAATGCTGTGATGAGTTATTAAGTCTTGTTAAAAGGTAGTAATTTAATGAAATAGAAATAATTCACAAAATGCAACTGTTTTATTTAAAAAACTATCGCTGTAGGAGTTTGAGAGGAAAAGAACACATTTATCTTTTAAACATGACGAATTTAAGGCTAACAAAATGTAAAAAAGAAAGTGTGAAAGGCCAGTTCGTATTTCTATTCTGGCTGAGTTTGAGTTAAAACCAGGAAATGAGATCATGGAAATCAATTCCGGCCTCTGAACTTTCTTTTTTCGACAAAACATCCCTTAACAAAATTTTTTGCAACTCAACCTCAGTTTCAGAATTTTTGGAACCTAATAACAAATCATTTATTAGCAGATATGGGGAAAATGGATACAGCAGAGGTGCTAAGAGTAAAATACAATTTTTATAACAGAATAACCAACTTTTTTGGTAAATATTGGTATACTTAACATTAACAACCGTTCAAGATTGAAATAAAGTATGTTATTGCACACTAAATTTATGAGTGTTAACAAAAAATCCGAAAAATCGATACTTTTTGCTAAAATTATTTTTTCCATTAAAAAAAAAAAAAAAAAAAATCTTAAATTTTTAAACATATTAATAACTGACAAAGACATAAACTCACTTCATTATTTCAAAAAGCAAACAATATATATAATAGTTTGAACGTTGTATTAAATGAAATTTTTATAGTTTTAATTAAAATAATATTAAAGTACCTTGACATACTTTATCGTCTATACGTAATTTACTACTTTCATATAGTAATTTGTCTTATGACATAAAAATAAATATATGTATATTGTATACACATTTTAGTAAAATTAACTGTTTTTTAAAATAATATTAAAGTATAAATCAGTCTGTAATTTGATTGTTTAAAAGACATCGTTAACTTAAAAAAATGTTATTTGTTTTAAAGAAAAAAAGTATATGTATAAAGTAATTTTCTTTTACGCGATGTTCGGCCTATAAAGTTAAGGCCAATTCTAATTTGTAGGTCGTACTAGAAAGGAAGGAAAAGTAGGCAAGGTACTCATAAGGTGTAGTGTTGTATAGGAGGCTTGTTGTAGAGATATTTTATAAGCTATAATGATAGCACCCTCGCAGCTATAACTCCTTATATTCAGGGGTAGCCAAGGAGAAATCGGTAATAGCTTGGAGTCCAAACAGGTCGGGCCACGGTGCCTTATAGCGCGTGTTGTTATTTTTTTGTTTGCTTGTATTGCTAACAACTCAACGTCTTTTATTAGAAACCGTTTTTTAAGCTATGGTTGTTAACTGTATTGTACTGATAAGCACACTAGAGTTAACAATATATATAACAAGATTGTTTCACGCTGATGGTTCAATCACATCGTGTAGATGTGTAAAATAACCGAACTCTTCATAATAACCTAATATTGAGTTAAATTAAGACGTAAGAAAAATATAACAAGCTTGCCAAATCGATAAGAAGTACGGAACAATCTAAAAAAACTTATTATTATTTTAAGTCCAATAAATCACTGAACATTTTTCTACAATCTTTCCGTGATGTGTCGTAATGACAAAGACAACCGAGTTGAAACTACATAATGATAAGAATAAAGAAAGACTTTGTACTTAAGTAACACAATAGTAAAAATACAACATTATACCACTAGTGGTCAGTGGTCATATTCAGTATCTGTCTTAAGTAATCGATTATATTAGTCCAGGAGATAGCATGCAAAAAAGTGTCTGACTAACATCAAGCTAGAATTTTGTGTATAAGTAAATCTTTTGGTACCTCTTAAGAATATGTGGTCGGCTAAGTTTGTCTGTGGGACATAGCTTGGCAATAGGCATTTGAAAATAAACAAAAAGGTGAAGAGCGGCCATGTCCCCGCCCTTTTTGATGGACAATGTAACTTTCATGGTCCTCAGTACGAACTCAAGTTAGTATGACCAATAATCAAGTTGATGGTAGTTTTTCACTTAATAGGTTAGTTAGTCAAATATTACTCCACATCAAAAAGACCATTTCTTGGATTATAATTACCTTAGTGTGTAGAAAGTCCAATTTCAGTGTTCTCTGATAAAATGACCAAATCATTTAAAATAAATTCTCTTTTAGAAAACCTTAATGGTACATTGATATGGTAAGTACTTGTATAAATTCATAATTCATATTTCTATCATACCAAAATAATCATTGATATCAGTGGTAAATTTGTCATATATTAGTATTCCTTTTAAAAAGATTAAAAAAATTTATAATAATTTGTCATATTTATTACCGATTGGTGAGATGACAAATTGAGATTTTTTTTTTTTTTTTTATTCTTATTTATATCTTTATTAATGATTTGATCATTTATAATAATTTTAACATTACTTACAAGGAAATAGATGGGAATGAACAAACTTGTTCAGTTCCTTGTCGTTTTTTTAAATCTATTAGTCTTCTTATTTGTGTAAGTGATTCCGTGGGAAGATCTTAATGACAGAACTACTGAAGCAGAATCTGTATAAGTAACTTGTATAATATATTTATAGTGTAGTTTAAGCATATATATATATATATATATATATATTATTTGTTTTCATTTATCAACTAAACTGTTTACTCAAAACTATTTTNTGGCAAAAATGTTCGAAGTCTTTCAAACCGGCTTGGTATGAATGTAAAAGATATATATATTGAAAAAAATGATGGTCTTTCATTTTTTTACCTATTTCAAAAAAACAAGTTCACGTTGGCATAAATGTCATCAAATATTAATTCTAAAATAGTTATTCACTTATTTTTCTGCTAATACTATTTTAATTCAATTATTCCGAGCCATGAGACATTATAGTATAAAAAAAAGCATGACGTGGATAAACGATTATTATATAAGACGATTTTCCTACTTAGTAGTCAAATTAACATACATTGTATCTTATTTTATACTTTAGTATTTATATTATTGAGTTGTTTGTTAAAATTTACTTGTTTATTTGATTATCAAACCTAAATAGGAAAATATTACAAACTAACTTGTTCCAGTTAGTAGTTTGTCCTTTATTAATTTGATTATCAAACCTAAATAGGAAATATTATCAACTAACTTGTTCCGGTTAGTATTTTGTCGTTGTACCCAGCCAGATGTACCTCTAAAAAAGGGGGAAAAAATGAATAGGAAACTGTTAAAACGTCAATTTCGAAAAAAATGGAGATAGTGCCCTTTACCTCCAATACACAGAATATAATATACGTAGTACTGGTTTTCACATCATAGTTTACTAATGATGAGTTTTGTATTAGTTTAAAACTGCTATGTAGCATTTGCTTTTATTAGGGTTTATTAATGATTAACCATTAACCGTAAAAATTTAATTGTGAAACCATTAAAAGAAATCGAAACGCAAAGTGTGTTAGTATTTTATTACATTAGCTATTTTTGCGGGTTTTTTTTTTTTTTTGAAAATCAACAATAAACATACTATTAAGTATTTTCGTGATTTTTATTCACTATAATTGATAAACTATGTCTTTATAATTCATATATATA